>SZWC01022669.1:8031-18513 GCA_023375785.1 Penium margaritaceum
TGGTCAGAAACACAGTGGTCAGAAACACAGTAGTCAGAAACACAGTGGTCCAAAAGACAGTGGTCAGAAACACACTGGTCAGACACACAATGGTCATAAACACACCCGTCAGAAACACAGTGGTCATAAACACACTGGTTAGAAACACACTGGTCACAAACACAGTGGTCAGAAACACAGTGGTCAGAAACACACTGGTCTGAAACACAAAGGTCAGAAACACAGTGGTAAGAAACACAGAGGTCAGAAACACACTGGTCAGAAGCACAGTGGTCAGAAACACAGTGGTCAGAAACACACTGTTCAGAAACACAGTCGTCAGAAACACAATGGTCAGAAACACACTGTTCATAAACACAGTGGTCAGAAACACAGTGGTCGGAAACACAGTGGTCAGAAACACACTGTTTAGAAACACGGTGGTCAGAAACACAGTGGTTGGAAACACAGTGGTCAGAAACACAGTGGTCAGAAACACGGTGGTCAGACACACAGTGGTCAGAAACACGGTGGTCAGACACACAGTGGTCAGAAACACGGTGGTCAGACACACAGTGGTCAGAAACACGGTGGTCAGACACACAGTGGTCAGAAACACGGTGGTCAGACACACAGTGGTCAGAAACACGGTGGTCAGACACACAGTGGTCAGAAACACGGTGGTCAGACACACAGTGGTCAGAAACACGGTGGTCAGACACACAGTGGTCAGAAACACGGTGGTCAGACACACAGTGGTCAGAAACACGGTGGTCAGACACACAGTGGTCAGAAACACGGTGGTCAGACACACAGTGGTCAGAAACACGGTGGTCAGACACACAGTGGTCAGAAACACGGTGGTCAGACACACAGTGGTCAGAAACACGGTGGTCAGACACACAGTGGTCAGAAACACGGTGGTCAGACACACAGTGGTCAGAAACACGGTGGTCAGACACACAGTGGTCAGAAACACGGTGGTCAGACACACAGTGGTCAGAAACACGGTGGTCAGACACACAGTGGTCAGAAACACGGTGGTCAGACACACAGTGGTCAGAAACACGGTGGTCAGACACACAGTGGTCAGAAACACGGTGGTCAGACACACAGTGGTCAGAAACACGGTGGTCAGACACACAGTGGTCAGAAACACGGTGGTCAGACACACAGTGGTCAGAAACACGGTGGTCAGACACACAGTGGTCAGAAACACGGTGGTCAGACACACAGTGGTCAGAAACACGGTGGTCAGACACACAGTGGTCAGAAACACGGTGGTCAGACACACAGTGGTCAGAAACACGGTGGTCAGACACACAGTGGTCAGAAACACGGTGGTCAGACACACAGTGGTCAGAAACACGGTGGTCAGACACACAGTGGTCAGAAACACGGTGGTCAGACACACAGTGGTCAGAAACACGGTGGTCAGACACACAGTGGTCAGAAACACGGTGGTCAGACACACAGTGGTCAGAAACACGGTGGTCAGACACACAGTGGTCAGAAACACGGTGGTCAGACACACAGTGGTCAGAAACACGGTGGTCAGACACACAGTGGTCAGAAACACGGTGGTCAGACACACAGTGGTCAGAAACACGGTGGTCAGACACACAGTGGTCAGAAACACGGTGGTCAGACACACAGTGGTCAGAAACACGGTGGTCAGACACACAGTGGTCAGAAACACGGTGGTCAGACACACAGTGGTCAGAAACACGGTGGTCAGACACACAGTGGTCAGAAACACGGTGGTCAGACACACAGTGGTCAGAAACACGGTGGTCAGACACACAGTGGTCAGAAACACGGTGGTCAGACACACAGTGGTCAGAAACACGGTGGTCAGACACACAGTGGTCAGAAACACGGTGGTCAGACACACAGTGGTCAGAAACACGGTGGTCAGACACACAGTGGTCAGAAACACGGTGGTCAGACACACAGTGGTCAGAAACACGGTGGTCAGACACACAGTGGTCAGAAACACGGTGGTCAGACACACAGTGGTCAGAAACACGGTGGTCAGACACACAGTGGTCAGAAACACGGTGGTCAGACACACAGTGGTCAGAAACACGGTGGTCAGACACACAGTGGTCAGAAACACGGTGGTCAGACACACAGTGGTCAGAAACACGGTGGTCAGACACACAGTGGTCAGAAACACGGTGGTCAGACACACAGTGGTCAGAAACACGGTGGTCAGACACACAGTGGTCAGAAACACGGTGGTCAGACACACAGTGGTCAGAAACACGGTGGTCAGACACACAGTGGTCAGAAACACGGTGGTCAGACACACAGTGGTCAGAAACACGGTGGTCAGACACACAGTGGTCAGAAACACGGTGGTCAGACACACAGTGGTCAGAAACACGGTGGTCAGACACACAGTGGTCAGAAACACGGTGGTCAGACACACAGTGGTCAGAAACACGGTGGTCAGACACACAGTGGTCAGAAACACGGTGGTCAGACACACAGTGGTCAGAAACACGGTGGTCAGACACACAGTGGTCAGAAACACGGTGGTCAGACACACAGTGGTCAGAAACACGGTGGTCAGACACACAGTGGTCAGAAACACGGTGGTCAGACACACAGTGGTCAGAAACACGGTGGTCAGACACACAGTGGTCAGAAACACGGTGGTCAGACACACAGTGGTCAGAAACACGGTGGTCAGACACACAGTGGTCAGAAACACGGTGGTCAGACACACAGTGGTCAGAAACACGGTGGTCAGACACACAGTGGTCAGAAACACGGTGGTCAGACACACAGTGGTCAGAAACACGGTGGTCAGACACACAGTGGTCAGAAACACGGTGGTCAGACACACAGTGGTCAGAAACACGGTGGTCAGACACACAGTGGTCAGAAACACGGTGGTCAGACACACAGTGGTCAGAAACACGGTGGTCAGACACACAGTGGTCAGAAACACGGTGGTCAGACACACAGTGGTCAGAAACACGGTGGTCAGACACACAGTGGTCAGAAACACGGTGGTCAGACACACAGTGGTCAGAAACACGGTGGTCAGACACACAGTGGTCAGAAACACGGTGGTCAGACACACAGTGGTCAGAAACACGGTGGTCAGACACACAGTGGTCAGAAACACGGTGGTCAGACACACAGTGGTCAGAAACACGGTGGTCAGACACACAGTGGTCAGAAACACGGTGGTCAGACACACAGTGGTCAGAAACACGGTGGTCAGACACACAGTGGTCAGAAACACGGTGGTCAGACACACAGTGGTCAGAAACACGGTGGTCAGACACACAGTGGTCAGAAACACGGTGGTCAGACACACAGTGGTCAGAAACACGGTGGTCAGACACACAGTGGTCAGAAACACGGTGGTCAGACACACAGTGGTCAGAAACACGGTGGTCAGACACACAGTGGTCAGAAACACGGTGGTCAGACACACAGTGGTCAGAAACACGGTGGTCAGACACACAGTGGTCAGAAACACGGTGGTCAGACACACAGTGGTCAGAAACACGGTGGTCAGACACACAGTGGTCAGAAACACGGTGGTCAGACACACAGTGGTCAGAAACACGGTGGTCAGACACACAGTGGTCAGAAACACGGTGGTCAGACACACAGTGGTCAGAAACACGGTGGTCAGACACACAGTGGTCAGAAACACGGTGGTCAGACACACAGTGGTCAGAAACACGGTGGTCAGACACACAGTGGTCAGAAACACGGTGGTCAGACACACAGTGGTCAGAAACACGGTGGTCAGACACACAGTGGTCAGAAACACGGTGGTCAGACACACAGTGGTCAGAAACACGGTGGTCAGACACACAGTGGTCAGAAACACGGTGGTCAGACACACAGTGGTCAGAAACACGGTGGTCAGACACACAGTGGTCAGAAACACGGTGGTCAGACACACAGTGGTCAGAAACACGGTGGTCAGACACACAGTGGTCAGAAACACGGTGGTCAGACACACAGTGGTCAGAAACACGGTGGTCAGACACACAGTGGTCAGAAACACGGTGGTCAGACACACAGTGGTCAGAAACACGGTGGTCAGACACACAGTGGTCAGAAACACGGTGGTCAGACACACAGTGGTCAGAAACACGGTGGTCAGACACACAGTGGTCAGAAACACGGTGGTCAGACACACAGTGGTCAGAAACACGGTGGTCAGACACACAGTGGTCAGAAACACGGTGGTCAGACACACAGTGGTCAGAAACACGGTGGTCAGACACACAGTGGTCAGAAACACGGTGGTCAGACACACAGTGGTCAGAAACACGGTGGTCAGACACACAGTGGTCAGAAACACGGTGGTCAGACACACAGTGGTCAGAAACACGGTGGTCAGACACACAGTGGTCAGAAACACGGTGGTCAGACACACAGTGGTCAGAAACACGGTGGTCAGACACACAGTGGTCAGAAACACGGTGGTCAGACACACAGTGGTCAGAAACACGGTGGTCAGACACACAGTGGTCAGAAACACGGTGGTCAGACACACAGTGGTCAGAAACACGGTGGTCAGACACACAGTGGTCAGAAACACGGTGGTCAGACACACAGTGGTCAGAAACACGGTGGTCAGACACACAGTGGTCAGAAACACGGTGGTCAGACACACAGTGGTCAGAAACACGGTGGTCAGACACACAGTGGTCAGAAACACGGTGGTCAGACACACAGTGGTCAGAAACACGGTGGTCAGACACACAGTGGTCAGAAACACGGTGGTCAGACACACAGTGGTCAGAAACACGGTGGTCAGACACACAGTGGTCAGAAACACGGTGGTCAGACACACAGTGGTCAGAAACACGGTGGTCAGACACACAGTGGTCAGAAACACGGTGGTCAGACACACAGTGGTCAGAAACACGGTGGTCAGACACACAGTGGTCAGAAACACGGTGGTCAGACACACAGTGGTCAGAAACACGGTGGTCAGACACACAGTGGTCAGAAACACGGTGGTCAGACACACAGTGGTCAGAAACACGGTGGTCAGACACACAGTGGTCAGAAACACGGTGGTCAGACACACAGTGGTCAGAAACACAGTGGTTAGAAGCGCAGTGGTCAGAAACACAGGGGTCAGAAACGCACTGGTCAGAAACACAGTGGTCAGAAACACACTGGTCAGAAACACAGTGGTCAGAAACAAAGTGGTCAGAAACACACTGGTCAGAAACACAGTGGTCGGAAACACACTGGTCAGAAGCACACTCGTCAGAAACACGGTGGTCAGAAGCACAGTAGTCAGAAACTCACTGGTCAGAAACACACTGGTCAGAAACACACTGGTGAGAAAGACAATGGTCAGAAGCACAGTGGTCAGAAACACAGTGGTCAGAAACACTGGTCGGAAACACAGTGGTCAGAAACACACTGGTCAGAAACACAGTGGCCAGAAACACACTGCTCAGAAACACAGTAGTCTGAAACACATTGGTCAGAAACACAGCGGTCAGAAACACATTGGTCAGAAACGCAGGGGTCAGAAACACAGTGGTCAGAAACACAGTGGTCAGAAACACACTTGTCAGAAACACAGTGGTCAGAAACGCAGTGGTCAGAAACACAGTGGTCAGAAACGCACTGTTCAGAAACACACTGGTCAGAGACACAATGGTCAGAAACGCACTGGTCAGAAACACAGTGGTCAGAAACACAGTTGTCAGAAACACACTGGTCAGAAACACACTGGTCACAAACACAGTGGTCAGAAACGCAGTGGTCACAAACACAGTGGTCAGAAACGCAGTGGTCACAAACACAGTGGTCAGAAACGCAGTGGTCACAAACACAGTGGTCAGAAACGCAGTGGTCACAAACACAGTGGTCAGAAACGCAGTGGTCACAAACACAGTGGTCAGAAACGCAGTGGTCACAAACACAGTGGTCAGAAACGCAGTGGTCACAAACACAGTGGTCAGAAACGCAGTGGTCACAAACACAGTGGTCAGAAACGCAGTGGTCACAAACACAGTGGTCAGAAACGCAGTGGTCACAAACACAGTGGTCAGAAACGCAGTGGTCACAAACACAGTGGTCAGAAACGCAGTGGTCACAAACACAGTGGTCAGAAACGCAGTGGTCACAAACACAGTGGTCAGAAACGCAGTGGTCACAAACACAGTGGTCAGAAACGCAGTGGTCACAAACACAGTGGTCAGAAACGCAGTGGTCACAAACACAGTGGTCAGAAACGCAGTGGTCACAAACACAGTGGTCAGAAACGCAGTGGTCACAAACACAGTGGTCAGAAACGCAGTGGTCACAAACACAGTGGTCAGAAACGCAGTGGTCACAAACACAGTGGTCAGAAACGCAGTGGTCACAAACACAGTGGTCAGAAACGCAGTGGTCACAAACACAGTGGTCAGAAACGCAGTGGTCACAAACACAGTGGTCAGAAACGCAGTGGTCACAAACACAGTGGTCAGAAACGCAGTGGTCACAAACACAGTGGTCAGAAACGCAGTGGTCACAAACACAGTGGTCAGAAACGCAGTGGTCACAAACACAGTGGTCAGAAACGCAGTGGTCACAAACACAGTGGTCAGAAACGCAGTGGTCACAAACACAGTGGTCAGAAACGCAGTGGTCACAAACACAGTGGTCAGAAACGCAGTGGTCACAAACACAGTGGTCAGAAACGCAGTGGTCACAAACACAGTGGTCAGAAACGCAGTGGTCACAAACACAGTGGTCAGAAACGCAGTGGTCACAAACACAGTGGTCAGAAACGCAGTGGTCACAAACACAGTGGTCAGAAACGCAGTGGTCACAAACACAGTGGTCAGAAACGCAGTGGTCACAAACACAGTGGTCAGAAACGCAGTGGTCACAAACACAGTGGTCAGAAACGCAGTGGTCACAAACACAGTGGTCAGAAACGCAGTGGTCACAAACACAGTGGTCAGAAACGCAGTGGTCACAAACACAGTGGTCAGAAACGCAGTGGTCACAAACACAGTGGTCAGAAACGCAGTGGTCACAAACACAGTGGTCAGAAACGCAGTGGTCACAAACACAGTGGTCAGAAACGCAGTGGTCACAAACACAGTGGTCAGAAACGCAGTGGTCACAAACACAGTGGTCAGAAACGCAGTGGTCACAAACACAGTGGTCAGAAACGCAGTGGTCACAAACACAGTGGTCAGAAACGCAGTGGTCACAAACACAGTGGTCAGAAACGCAGTGGTCACAAACACAGTGGTCAGAAACGCAGTGGTCACAAACACAGTGGTCAGAAACGCAGTGGTCACAAACACAGTGGTCAGAAACGCAGTGGTCACAAACACAGTGGTCAGAAACGCAGTGGTCACAAACACAGTGGTCAGAAACGCAGTGGTCACAAACACAGTGGTCAGAAACGCAGTGGTCACAAACACAGTGGTCAGAAACGCAGTGGTCACAAACACAGTGGTCAGAAACGCAGTGGTCACAAACACAGTGGTCAGAAACGCAGTGGTCACAAACACAGTGGTCAGAAACGCAGTGGTCACAAACACAGTGGTCAGAAACGCAGTGGTCACAAACACAGTGGTCAGAAACGCAGTGGTCACAAACACAGTGGTCAGAAACGCAGTGGTCACAAACACAGTGGTCAGAAACGCAGTGGTCACAAACACAGTGGTCAGAAACGCAGTGGTCACAAACACAGTGGTCAGAAACGCAGTGGTCACAAACACAGTGGTCAGAAACGCAGTGGTCACAAACACAGTGGTCAGAAACGCAGTGGTCACAAACACAGTGGTCAGAAACGCAGTGGTCACAAACACAGTGGTCAGAAACGCAGTGGTCACAAACACAGTGGTCAGAAACGCAGTGGTCACAAACACAGTGGTCAGAAACGCAGTGGTCACAAACACAGTGGTCAGAAACGCAGTGGTCACAAACACAGTGGTCAGAAACGCAGTGGTCACAAACACAGTGGTCAGAAACGCAGTGGTCACAAACACAGTGGTCAGAAACGCAGTGGTCACAAACACAGTGGTCAGAAACGCAGTGGTCACAAACACAGTGGTCAGAAACGCAGTGGTCACAAACACAGTGGTCAGAAACGCAGTGGTCACAAACACAGTGGTCAGAAACGCAGTGGTCACAAACACAGTGGTCAGAAACGCAGTGGTCACAAACACAGTGGTCAGAAACGCAGTGGTCACAAACACAGTGGTCAGAAACGCAGTGGTCACAAACACAGTGGTCAGAAACGCAGTGGTCACAAACACAGTGGTCAGAAACGCAGTGGTCACAAACACAGTGGTCAGAAACGCAGTGGTCACAAACACAGTGGTCAGAAACGCAGTGGTCACAAACACAGTGGTCAGAAACGCAGTGGTCACAAACACAGTGGTCAGAAACGCAGTGGTCACAAACACAGTGGTCAGAAACGCAGTGGTCACAAACACAGTGGTCAGAAACGCAGTGGTCACAAACACAGTGGTCAGAAACGCAGTGGTCACAAACACAGTGGTCAGAAACGCAGTGGTCACAAACACAGTGGTCAGAAACGCAGTGGTCACAAACACAGTGGTCAGAAACGCAGTGGTCACAAACACAGTGGTCAGAAACGCAGTGGTCACAAACACAGTGGTCAGAAACGCAGTGGTCACAAACACAGTGGTCAGAAACGCAGTGGTCACAAACACAGTGGTCAGAAACGCAGTGGTCACAAACACAGTGGTCAGAAACGCAGTGGTCACAAACACAGTGGTCAGAAACGCAGTGGTCACAAACACAGTGGTCAGAAACGCAGTGGTCACAAACACAGTGGTCAGAAACGCAGTGGTCACAAACACAGTGGTCAGAAACGCAGTGGTCACAAACACAGTGGTCAGAAACGCAGTGGTCACAAACACAGTGGTCAGAAACGCAGTGGTCACAAACACAGTGGTCAGAAACGCAGTGGTCACAAACACAGTGGTCAGAAACGCAGTGGTCACAAACACAGTGGTCAGAAACGCAGTGGTCACAAACACAGTGGTCAGAAACGCAGTGGTCACAAACACAGTGGTCAGAAACGCAGTGGTCACAAACACAGTGGTCAGAAACGCAGTGGTCACAAACACAGTGGTCAGAAACGCAGTGGTCACAAACACAGTGGTCAGAAACGCAGTGGTCACAAACACAGTGGTCAGAAACGCAGTGGTCACAAACACAGTGGTCAGAAACGCAGTGGTCACAAACACAGTGGTCAGAAACGCAGTGGTCACAAACACAGTGGTCAGAAACGCAGTGGTCACAAACACAGTGGTCAGAAACGCAGTGGTCACAAACACAGTGGTCAGAAACGCAGTGGTCACAAACACAGTGGTCAGAAACGCAGTGGTCACAAACACAGTGGTCAGAAACGCAGTGGTCACAAACACAGTGGTCAGAAACGCAGTGGTCACAAACACAGTGGTCAGAAACGCAGTGGTCACAAACACAGTGGTCAGAAACGCAGTGGTCACAAACACAGTGGTCAGAAACGCAGTGGTCACAAACACAGTGGTCAGAAACGCAGTGGTCACAAACACAGTGGTCAGAAACGCAGTGGTCACAAACACAGTGGTCAGAAACGCAGTGGTCACAAACACAGTGGTCAGAAACGCAGTGGTCACAAACACAGTGGTCAGAAACGCAGTGGTCACAAACACAGTGGTCAGAAACGCAGTGGTCACAAACACAGTGGTCAGAAACGCAGTGGTCACAAACACAGTGGTCAGAAACGCAGTGGTCACAAACACAGTGGTCAGAAACGCAGTGGTCACAAACACAGTGGTCAGAAACGCAGTGGTCACAAACACAGTGGTCAGAAACGCAGTGGTCACAAACACAGTGGTCAGAAACGCAGTGGTCACAAACACAGTGGTCAGAAACGCAGTGGTCACAAACACAGTGGTCAGAAACGCAGTGGTCACAAACACAGTGGTCAGAAACGCAGTGGTCACAAACACAGTGGTCAGAAACGCAGTGGTCACAAACACAGTGGTCAGAAACGCAGTGGTCACAAACACAGTGGTCAGAAACGCAGTGGTCACAAACACAGTGGTCAGAAACGCAGTGGTCACAAACACAGTGGTCAGAAACGCAGTGGTCACAAACACAGTGGTCAGAAACGCAGTGGTCACAAACACAGTGGTCAGAAACGCAGTGGTCACAAACACAGTGGTCAGAAACGCAGTGGTCACAAACACAGTGGTCAGAAACGCAGTGGTCAGAAACACAGTGGTCACAAACACACGGGTCAGAAACACAGTGGTCAGAAACACAGTGGTCAGAAACACAGTGGTGAGAAACATAGTGGTCAGAAACACAGTGGTCAGAAGCACAGTGGTCAGAAACACAGGGGTTAGAAACGCACTGGTCAGAAACACAGTGGTCAGAAACACACTGGTCAGAAACACAGTGGTCAGAAACACAGTGGTCAGAAACACACTGGTCAGAAACACAGTGGTCAGAAACACACTGGTCAGAAACACA
>SZWC01022670.1:9540-30590 GCA_023375785.1 Penium margaritaceum
CCCCCCCCCCCCCACTAGTGTAGAACTTGTTACTCAGCTTACCAGCCCATTAGAAAATAGTCCTAGACCTATTTTCTGGTAGGCGGGGTTTTCTCGGTGAACCCTGCCAGACGCCCGACAGCCCAAAACCCGGGTGTCGTCCGTTTTGCCTAAGAACTAGACCATACCATATTACTGACGCTGCAAACACAGTCATGCGGTCAGAATCAGCTAGAAAAATAGCAGCAAAGAGTTATGGCTGCCCGAACCCACATAGTGCCTACGACAGTAAGTGATGCCAATCAGGGCCACACAGCAGGAGACATGGACCCTAGGCACAGCATGACGCTGCAGACGCAATGCCACAACCAGAAACAGATATGGGTGCATGGAAACAGCATCTGTAGTGGCAGTGACCGCCGAGGAGGCCTATAGATGGAGGTGAGCGCATCGCCAGAGGGAGGAGGCTCTAATGAATGATGTGTGGGCCTCAAAGTGCGTCGGCTCCACCGAGCGACACTCCAATATCGTCTAGTCTTGCCGTCAGTCATCTGCACGCCGATGTACAAAAGCCGGGAGGAAATAACAGAGTACAATTAGAGATGCGCAAAAACCAACACAGTGGAGTATACCACTCATTAAGACTACGTGTGTAGGCTGCACGTTGCACGTACAATGATGTAATGTACCTTTGAGGTGGTCTCACTCAAGTTCCATGCCAATCACACTCGGGCGCGACCAATGTCTTTGTCTTGTGGATTGACTACACAATAGGTTTTGCAGGCTGAACTGCTAAAGGACTTGGAGAGGTGATGACAAGGTTATCGATGTTCACAATGACGGCAACAAGAGGGGAGGACACAAGACAAGGGAACAATGCAAGATCGACCAATTTATGGCAATAGATCTCTGTACAAAAGGTGGCAGTGATTTCCACGTTTTGACAGTGAGAAGGCTACTTTGGTACTTACAATGTATTTCAAAGCCATCAGACCCTGTTGGTGTGAGCGGCAAAGCCAAGTGGTTGTGCCGCATATGTCCCCTCATCCGAGGTGCCATGTAGAGATGCATCGTTCACACCCGTCTTCTCGAGCTCCCAATCACGGTGTACCACTAGGATGAGCAGAGCGCAAGCAATGGTGCAGCACCCGGGAGGGACAAACACCTCATCAGATCACACGCTCAGGACATGGGAGAACCCCTTTGGCATTTAATCAAGCTTTGCAACGGTCAAAACCACAATTTGGCTTCAGCATGTGTCGAGAGACCCAACACGTACAAGCGACGCTGCGACCATGTGGTAAGTCCATCGATTTGGAGACCCCATGCTCGTGAAAGTAACCAAGGCTCATCTTTGTATAGGTTTCCTAGTGGGCAGAGTCAGTGGCCACACAAGCATCGTGACTAGTGCGAGCCCATGTGCCATGGGAGAAAGGCAGCTAGCAAAAAATAATGCAACATAGCCAACTACATAAGTATCAAGGAGTGTGCCAAGGTGCATGACTCCAATGCTAAGACCACATGGTGTGATGGTTGCAATATCCTAAGCACACAACACTCAATCATCAACTTTAATTCCACTACAAAGGAAGGGCTCCCAGTCGGCCTCCGCGAATGTATGGCTTGGAGGATGGCAAGCTAGGATCAGCAGGTTTGGTGATTGGACAGCAACAGCTAGCACAAGACGCAAAAAGGCAACGAGTCAAGACTCAAGCAAGGAAACATAACCATGCCAATGAACGTGGAAAGCAGGACATGACAAGGAGGGAACTAGATATTGATCGACGGATGTAGAGGCAGGACAAAGAGGCGGGTTGGAAGGAGAGAGTCAGCGATGGGAGATCGATGGGAAATATGGATGGTGAAATGGTGGACGCGATGTCATCGTTAATAGACGAGATACCATTGCCTTGAACAGTGGAGGTAATGCAAACGACGAGGGGAGAGAACATCCCCTCTCATAGACAAGAGGAAATGACAAGGGTGTCAACATATAGAAGACAGTCAATGTCACGTCTAGATTAAGACTCGATGAAGAGTCCCCTGTGAGACTTGATGATACCAGGAAATAGGGATTCCATAAATAACAGGCGTTTGGTAAGACAGACGTGCTAAGAAAGACAAAGATGTAGTTTCGACTGGACAAGTTACCAACATGGAGGTCATCACCAAGCCATCCAGTTATGATGCGAATCCATATGGCAGCAGGCCATACAACTGTACCGCGTTGAGCCTATCGCTCATTTAACGAAATGTCACAAAAGAGGGGGGCATGCGGAAGAGGATTCCACCAACACGCCATGTAATGTATATCCTAAATTGCAAACAATGGGGATAGCCAATACATAGCAAGGGAAGTGAGACTAGACATCACTAGCAAGGGTACGGTTATATTTGCTATAGCCTGTACGGAACGGATGATTGCATATGCATCCCGTAAGAGATATGTGAGCAAGAAGTTGGACCGATTGACCCACAAGCACTGTCTCAATTAAACACACGAAGTTGTTGCTGACAGGCACAATCGACCGTATGAAGCCTCTCCTCGAGCACACGAGTGACATTAGTTCCCTTGACACACGACCAAGACATACAAAACATAGAATGGCATAAATACTCCGGAGTCCATCGTTTCGGTCGATAGATCCGCGGTGCCCATAGTCGGAAGCAAACCGACGGCGGTGTCCAAAGACAAAAACGACACGCATGCGGTGTCCATAGTCAGAATCCAAATGACTGCGGTGCCCATTGTTTACATTGTGCGTGTCAAAACCGAAATTTATGTCTACTATACCCACTGTTTGATGGAATTATTCAGTCTTGATGGACTTGCATGTCGTAAAGAAACCTCGTATGTTGCCAGCCTGGCTTGGCAGCCTGCGCTTTGTTTTGTCGGATATCGTTTGGCGGTGGTAATTTTGCACAAGCTGCATCCATGCATGTGGACCGATATCGTCGCGTTGTACACGACGTCTGCACGTCGCTTGGTACAGGACATTTTTATCGCCAACGAATGCTCGCCGAATGGACGCGGCCACCGCCAATGACATGTTGTTCATGGTGGAAGTTGCCGACGCCGTGCTCACCTTCACCCGATGTCGGCGGCATGTGCCTACGTACACTCAGGCTCACGTGAACAGGTTCATCTACTGAACCACTTTTTCTACCGGTTCGCATGATGAACTGGTAATACAATGTGTATTTTAGGTGCTTCCCCGGGAGTACTGTGCGCTTAGTGTACTCCTAGTGTCGAACTTTGGCTAACACGTGTACTGGAAATGGAGAACGACATCCGTCCAAATGGCCCGGCACATAATGGATGGGGTACTCCCGTAGCGGACCTCCATGTGGCACATCGGGCATGGGTCGCATTGAGGTAGAGAGCCGGCGCAACGCTGCCCTCGGTGTCGCGTGCCATCCTCGCCGAATGTGCCACAAACGCTGGACAAAGACGTGTAGGTTGACGAAACAAAAGTAGGGATACATCTTCCTTAGCTCCACCAGCTTGCCATTGAGAGACTCCATGGCGTTGCTGGTGGTATGCCCACCGCGAGCAACTGGACAAGACAGCCTGCTCCACCGCTCCTTCGGGATGCTGCGCTCACCATTTCCATCTAGCAGGTAATCCGTAGCCCATGGCACTATGCGGCGCATCTCTGCCAGGCAGGCGTCCCAGTCCGCCTGCGTAGTCACGTGCGCCAGGTTCTAGAGTTGTGCACCCCACCTGCCCTGACACTTGGACTGCACGTTGCGCATAAGGTGCCACGTGCAGTACGTGTGAGTGGCCCCGTGCAGCTTGCCTTCACAGCGTTTCCAAGTCCCTTCTCGTGGTCAGATATGACCGTTGTTCCATGTTTTCTGTCGTGGGGTACGCTACTGCCACCAACTCACACAACTAGCTCCAGTTGCGCTCATCTTCCTCGGACACCAAGGCGTAGGCAGCGGGCTTGGCGTTGTCATTTGCGTCAAAAAATTACATGATGAGAAGTACCTGTTTGTGGCCGTTTTTAAGATGTGTGCCATCCATGACAAGGACCCGCCTGCTGTACTCAAAACCTCTCCAGCAGGCCTGGGGTGCGATGAACACTTTGTCGAAAGCACCCGTGACACGGTCCTTCTCGACTTTGGCGATGGCCAGCGGGTCAACCCTCAGCACCTGCATGAGAAAGCATACTCCACATGTTCAATCCCTAAAATATCACATAGCTGACTTGTTTAAAATCGTGTAGACTAAACCGGGGCGGGATGCCGTACCTCGTCCACGTATCCTGGGAACATGCTCCACGAGTCCGCCTTCTTGCCTTACATCTTCTCCAAGCAAGCTTTCTTTACACGGTAGAGGGTGGTGTAGGGGACCTTTGTGTTAGACATTTTTTTCACGGTCGCTTGCAGTGCCTTGGGCTTCACCCACGGGTCCTTCACGATGGTGCTCTCAATCTGCCGCGCAACCCGCCTCATGGAGTGGATGGGGTTATCCCGGCCGAGGCCGGGGTCACAAAGATGGCCATCCACAAATGACGTGATGTTCACTGCTCCGGACTTCTTGATGTACCCTGCACGAACAATCCATCAGGCACGGATCATATGTGAAGTCGTCGTCGCTATTGTCCGATGGGAACCAGGATGTTGTGCGAGGTCCGCCACCTCTCTGGTGCATGCTCTCCACCATCGGGAGACATCATGGGCATGTTGTTCATAAAAAATGGCATTGTATAAATCGAATACCCACGTTCGGCTCGCATGCACCGTGGACAAGACTGCCATGGACACGAGGAACATCATCGATGCTTCGATGTACCACAATGCACTATAAGGCGAGAACCCCCCTCCAGCTGCTATTGTTGATGTGGAGGAAACAAAGTTTCCGGCAATAGGTAGGACAGCACTTGAGGGGAGCACATGGTAGGCGTACATGATGGGAGGTGTATTGCGTCTCAGAAAACCGGCACGATGTGACACCTGACAGGCTGACAAAATCAGATACAAATGCACTGGAACAGACGGACTCGTTTGAGGAGGAAGAATGTGCAATTTGTTAAGCTTTGACGATCCTTCAAACAACTGACTTAGATGACGCAATTGGCTCTATGATATGCAACGCATTTCTACAAGCCGAAGCGTTACATTATCGTATCAAAGACCATGGCGTCGGAGTCCCGACAAACCATGTCAAATTGTTTCCATGTTAGGCGTACGCCCACCGACGACGGTCATTTCCGCGTCGTCGCTAAAATGTATGACAAATATGTTAAAACCTTAAAACATATGTTAAGCATGCCCATGACCCACACTAACCGGGGGCACAGATGTCATGTCGTTTTCAAGTATGGGCACCGGAGTCATTTCGATTCCGACTATGGACAGTGCATGCGTCTTGGTTTCGACTTTGGACACCGCAGTCGGTTCAATTTTGACTATGGGCACCGGGGATTTATCGACCGAAACGATGGACATATAACAACTCCGTCCAAAACAGAATCAGTTATGAAAAGGGAAGTGAGCATAGCATCCAAGACCACAACAAACATCTTGAGGAATAAGACCCTTGACATCGGCACGAACGAGATCATTGGGATAGGATGCAAAGCGAATGGATGTAGGAGAGGGAGATTGGTAGAGCGCAGAAGAGGTGCAATGGAAGGCATCATCAAGCCCTTGCGGAGGACGCAGATACGACAAGGCATCGTCAATGACAGTGGTGTGAATGTGACAATGACAATGATACATGAGAGGGCTTATTCAGGGGACAAATACAGTGTGGCATAAAGATGGATAGAGACAGTAGAAGACGACGGGAAGCGAAGTAACATATTTGGGTACATCATTCCACAAGTGTCATGTTTTAACACGTGGTTCCCATGGTTGTCAAAGTAAGTTCACCAACAAAAAGTGCAAGAGAACAATGCACTGAACATGGCTGCTAAAAAGTACTACAATTTATTGTGTGTCCTAGCATACATAGGGTTGACGATGGTACTTAAACAGGCATGAACTTCCCAGGAATCCCACTGATTAACCAGTTCTGAAAGGTGGGTGGCAGCAAAGTAATCCATGCCATGAGCTCACAAGTAGGGCAGAGCTGGCCTACATGACATCATGGCATAGGAATGCCATAGGCTCGTGCAAAGCATGGCTCGTCCATAAGTTCATCCAAAGCGTCATAGAAGACATCACCAGGCAGGTCAATTACCTCTCCATTCGAGTCTGCCTCCACTATGCTGTCTTCCATCACTTGCCATTTGTGGCATGGGCACATGTTAATCTTCATGATGTGTCTGGACTTGTTGCTTGCCCATATCCTTGAAATGAAGCAAGTTGCACTAATCCCAACTACCAATCCAGTCGCAAACGAGAGCTCAAACATGATGAGCAATGCATGGCAAACACGCTGTTGGTGTATCGTTCAATTTGATGAAAGAAAACGGGCACAATGCCCCAGGAGCTATTTTTATGGGTGAAATAGCTCAGATATCCATAAAACGCAAAGTGTGACTCTCGTCCGCCTATCGTTCGGAAGAAGAGTAACGATCCGCCTGTGGTTCAGAAGAAAAGCAACCATCTGCCCACCTTGCGTTACAAAAGCAACCATCCGCCCAGCCTCCGCAACAAAATCAACCAGCCGCCCACCCCTTTCTTCATCCTAGATCACAGTATGTGTTTTGGACCTGACATGGAAAAAAGTGCAATGGTGCATACGTCTGAGACATAGTAAATGACAAGAATCAAGCCATGCATCAATTCTACATGGTATGTGGCGGGAACATGACATTTTTCTTAGTGTTTCTGGGTTCCTAAGGTATGTTGTGTGTAACGTTGGCAAATGCGTTATTTTCTGTACGCCATTGTCATATGCATTAATTTTTGTGCGACATTGGCATGTGCATTATTTTTTGTGCGACGTTGTCATATGCGTTATTTTTTGTTTTGCGACATTGGTGTATCAGCTATATAGATCCAAAAACTGGGTTTATCATGACCAAACCCTATTTTTATACAGCAGCGTGGACACAAATAGTTTTTATGACGAGAAAAATAGATTCCATACCCATTGTCTTTGTCACAGTCCTACGATGTGTCTACACATGCGGGGAAGCAAGCAGCCTAAAAAAAATATCTACCATAGCATGTGGACCCTACTGTGGTTGGCCACATGTCATTTGGCCCGCCCTCTTCACTTCGTGTCAGTTATGTAGACCTTGAGGAGGGGGTGGCCATGACATTGGGCCCCTTCAGGTAGCACACCCCTGTTTTGCACACCATGGACACAGCACAGAGGCAGGTGTTAGGCAACAAGTTAATGAACTCAGGCAATGAAGACAAGGAGTCATGGGGGATGGGAACGTACCATTTAAACCCCCTCGTCTTCCTCCTCATCATGGTATTCCTCATGGACATCATCCCAGCCGCCACGTGGCATGCCCTGTGTGGCAATCTCTCTTTGGGTGTAGTCGAGGGCATCGTCTGTGCCTCATTTCGTCCTCCTCGCTGATCCACTAGTACGGTTCTGGCACCTCTGGCTTGGAGTCTTCATCGAGGATGAAGCGTCTAGGGTCATAGACCTCCTCCTGTGCATTGTCAGATACTGCTCATGGCCGTACTTGTGGTTGTTGTTGTCCCAAACGTTGACCGTCTCGTGTTACGGACCGGCGCAAGCAACCTCGGTCCCGCCTTCTCCTTCTGCTACTACAACAGACCCTGGAGCCTCTGCCGCCTCCGCCTCTGCATGGGTGCCACTCGTTGGCCAGCGCCCAGCATATGCCTCCGCACACTGTAGCTTCTGCCCTCTCCAGCCGCTTCCACGGCGCTGCTTTTGCTGTTGTAGCCGCTGGTGCCATTGCCGCTGGGTTGCTGCACTTGGACACGGTATGGCCACGCAAACCACACCAACGTCCTCAGCCATCCTCGGCACCGTGCCGAGGCAGTGCAAAGTGCCTGAGCAACAACGACAGAGCCGTTACGAGTGGTGTTTGGTCTAGCCCGTTGGCTAGGAGAGAACAGAGGGGGCGTGGGGGGGGAGACAGGCAAGCCACATTGTGTATGGCATACGTTGCACCTGAACGGAAGCATGCCCGGCTGTCAGCGTCACGCAACGTGGTATCTGTTGAACGTTTCGCAAACGCCAACGGCGACACATGCACACAAGCTGGACGTGCCAGGATCCGTTCAATGTCGTGCATGCGACCCTCTACATGACAAGGCAACCCATACGTCGACTTCCGAGGACCAAAACAAAAAAGCAGAACCCCCTCTAATAACATGACTCCAAAACACGTACCATTGTGTTTTGGTTCAAAATAATCCACTGTCCATGGTTTCGGTCGATACATCGCCGTTGTTCATAGTCCAAAACGACATGACAGCGGTGTCCATGTTTTCAAATGTCCGTCAAAAAACGGATTTCGACTTCGCTCTTGAGGTCGGCAGTCGCCGACCTCGAGAGCAAAATCGGCAACTTCTGACATAGGCCTCACCGATGTCAGAAGTTAACATGTTACGAGTTTTGGAGTTCACAATTGCAAACTCCAAAACTCGCGACATGGTATGCCGCATCTCACAACCCCCCCCCCCTCAATATAAAAAAAGCCCCTTAGTGACACTGGGGGGTTCGGGTTCTATTTTTGACTTGCCCGGGCATCTACCGGGCCCTGCGGTAGCGGGGCCTGGCAGATTCCCTTTCTTCTATCACACGTGCACCACATTTTGCAACCCCCCCAATAACAAACAAACCTCCTAATTAAACTGGGGGATTTTGGTTTTGTTTTTTTACTTGCCCGGGCATGTGCCGGGCCCCGCGGTAGTGGGGCCCGGCAGATTCCCTTTCTTCTATCACACGTGCGCCGCATCTTGCAAACCGTCCCCAATAACAGAAAAACCCCCTAGTTACACTCGAGGGTTTGGGTATTATGTTTTTTCTTGCCCGGGCATCTGCCGTGCCCCGCGGTAGCGGGGCCTGGCAGATGCCCAGCGTGCGCCGCACCCTGCAAACAACCCCAAACCTACGACAGACCCCATAGTTTAACTGGGGGGTCTGGCAGGGTCATCGCGAGCTTGCAGGGAGGTTTCGCCGCAAAACCCCTCCTGCGAGCTCGCGACAACGGGCGAAGTTTGACTTCGGCCTCGAAGTCAAAATCCATGTCGTTTATGTTAAATACATGAGATATATTACAGCCGTGCCCATTTTTGCTCAAAAAGCACAAAACATGGGCATCGTTGTCATGTCTGTTTCGACCATGGAGAGCGCGTATAAATTGACCGCAACGATGGACACATAACAACTCCGTCCTTACGTTTTCCCATACAATATTGTGTACAAAGTGCTACAATGCAATTGACGGCGGCCATCCAACAGCCGTGTACGCGACTAACACTATCAAGATGACATCATGTTTTGTGGATCGGGCGAATACTTGAAGCACGTTTGCTCGTTTCACTAAATTATACATACGCCATACCCATGTCTTAAAAGAGTTCACCGTACACCCCTATGCCATTGCGTTTTTTAACAGTCCAGGTACGCCATGATCAGCCACATTACTCATGGGCATGCCGTAGTTACGTTTTGGTAAGCCGGGTATGTCGTGTCAAATTTTCTACCCATGGGTATGCGAGCTTAATAGCGCACGCGGTCTGGGTATCCGAGCTATTTCGCCTTTATATCTGGGCATCAAGATATTGTAGGAAGGTCACCAAAGCATGAACTTCGTGCAAGATGGGAACCATGTTAGATCTTTGGGCATAAATACTCTGGAGTCCATGGTTTCGGTTGATAGTTCGATTTGTTTTCGTACATCTCTCATTGTGCTCTGTTGTGTCCTCTTGGCTTGTGTACATCGGCGTGCAGATGACTGACGGCGAGACTCGACGCTGCTGGAGGGTCGCTCGGTGGAGCCGAGGCGCGCTGAGGCCCACTACCATTCGCTGGAGCCTCCTCCCTCTGGCGATGCGCTCAGCTCCATAAGCAGGCCTCCTCGGCGGTCGGGCTACCGGCGGTCACTGCCACTGCAGATGCTGTCTGCATGCACCCAGTGTTGTGCTTGATAGTGGCATTGCGTCTGCAACGTCATGCTGTACCTAGGGTCCATGTCTCCTCCTGTGTGGCCCTGTTTACCATCACTGGCTGTTATAGGCACTGCCTGAGTTCGGGTAGCCATAACTCTTTGCCGTTAGTTTTCTAGATGATTCTGACTGCACGACTGTGTTTGTAGTGTTGGTATTATGGTATGGTCCAGTTTTCAGGCAAAACGGACGACACCCAGGTTTTGGGCTGTCGGGCGTTTGGCAGGGCTCACCGAGAAAACCCTGCCTGCCAAGAAACAGGTATGGGACTATTCTCTTATTGGCTGGTTAGCTAAGTAACAAGATCTATACTAGCGGGGGGGAGCTAAAACTTGGAGGGTTCTCCCATTGTTGCTAATTCGTCATTGTTATTCAGTAACTTTCAGTTTCCAAGTGCTCTTTGATGCTAACACTGGCACGCACACTTCTAAGTAAGAAACCCAGAGCTTCCAGACTTGGTCTCTATAGCAGCCAACTGAGGGGGCAACAGACTTAAGCAACTAGCCTGGAAGCCCGCACGCTGCATCAACAATGCTACTGCCCCAACCTGTTGCCTAGCATTCATGTTTTTTGTATTAGAGCCAGAGCATAGCAACAACAGCAGAAGACTGACGTACAGGTGCCAGATAATGCCGGCGAACCCCCATACGCGCCAGTGCAGGGGAAATACTGCCGGATTTTTTCGGCAACATTGACGCGCCTGGTTGCAGCGTGAGAATTTTTCCCACAGCCACTGGGCCAGGGGAAATACTGCCGGATTTTTTCCGGCAGCACTGACCTCCCGCTTGACACGAGGACGTAAGCGGCCGGCCACGTCAGGCGCTTGCTGGCGATGACGTACGCGGCGCCGTCCTCAAGGTGTGACTGAAAGCAGCAGCCAACAGCAGCAAGAGCAGCTTGCCGCGGTGGCGAGCAGTGGGAGCAGCGGCCAGCAGCAGCTGCACGCAGCAGCAGCTGGCAGAAGCGACAACTCGTAGCAGCAGCAGCCCACAGCAATAGCTGCCGGCAGCAGCAGTAGCAGAAACAAGCAGCAGTCGGTAGCAGCTATAGCTTGCAGCAGCTCGCAGCAGCAGCAGTAGCTATTGGCAGCAGCAACAACAGCAGCGGCTGCAGCGAGAAGCGTAGCAGCAGTAGCCGCAGCAACGTGCAGCCCGCTGCTCGCTGCGAGCAGTGAGCTGCTGGCAGCGAGCTTGCTCCTCGCAGTGAGCAACATGCAGCAAGCAGCGAGCAACAAGATCACTGCTCACAGCTCGTTGCTTGCAGCGACGAGCAAGAGAAAAGAAAAGGAGAAAAAAAAACAAAGGAACCCCCCACAGCCGCAGTAGTAACAACAGCAAGTGTAGTAGCAGCCGAGGTAGCAGCAGCAGCCGCATCCGCAGCCACAGTAGCAACAGCAGCAATAGTAGCCGTAGCAGTTGCAACAGCCATAACCACAGCCATAGTAGCAACAACAGCAACAGTAGCGAAAGCAACAGCAGTAGCAGCAGCAGCGGCAGTAGCAGTAGCAGTAGTAGTAGTAGTAGCTGCAACAACAGCAATAGCAACAGCAGTAGTGGCAGGAGTAACAACGGATGCAACCCCATAACAGCGGCTACATCTACCACTGTTGACGTGAGCAGCCGTCTACTGACGTCACTAATGACATCACTGCTGCCGTCATCAACCAAAAAAAAAGATGGGAAACAAACAAGGGAGAAAATAGTAGCACTACACACATTGCAGTAGCCTCTGCTGATGTCAGCCATCCTCGGCTGACGTCACTACTGACATCAGTAACATCAAAAAAAAAGGGGGAAGAGAGGCACAGTTAACCTCCATGATTAACAACCCCTTTGAAGAGGGGTTCTCCTCTATTGGGAGGGGGACCCCTAGCTCCCCTTTTCTGCAACAGCTATAGCAGCAGTAGTAGCAGCAACAATAGCAGCAGCAGCAGCAGCAACATGAGCAGCAACAGCAGCCCTTTGGCATCGTTGGCGGCAACCCTGACCCCTTGGCTGCTCTTTAGCAACAGCTTGCCTCCTTGACGCTGCAGCTTGCAACGTTGCAGTCGTTAGCCTCCCACTCTGCCACTAGCCTATTGCCACCATTCGTCCCTCTTGAGCATGCCAGCCCTGTTGTGTCCGCTACTACGCATTACCTGGCATAGCATCAGACTCAGCGCTAGGAGCAGACGGTGACCTCCGTCCTTGGTCCCACTCTGGATGTCGGCCACATGTTGAAAGGACTTTGAGACGCTGTCCTCGCCACTTCAGGCCGGCGAGCAGTTCCGCAGCTGGGAGCTTGGCTTCCGGATCTGAGTGCAGGGTGAGGGCTTGTGGGCGTATTACACCCTTGCGTATGACCCCACCCAAGCCGACCTGTTATATGACGCTGGGCGCGTCGTACGTACTCTAGTGCCAGTCACCCCTCCGGCTTCCCGCTTGGCCCTGGAACCTTTCCTCGGCGACTTCACCGCTGGCACCACCCCGGACCCTGCAACCGCATGGCATATCCTCACTCGGCCCCATCGCTTGTCCAGCGATGCTAAGACCAGCCGTCTGCTGCGGGAGTTCAACTCCCTACACATGGGGGAGAGCGAGACGGTCACCGCCTATTGGCAGCGGGCGGAGGACATCCTTTGTCGCCTCGGTACCTCTGCCCCACCCCCGCTGGCCGCACCCCTCACCATCAAGCATAGTGCCACTGTTGCGTACACAGGCGTCTTCGTTCACTATCCTCAGGACGTCCTCTCCACCATGGCGGCCCATGGCACCCTCATGCCTTGGGCATACGAGCTCTTCCTCTGGATCAAGGAAGCCCATCTAGAGTCTTATCTCCAGCATTCAGAGGTTCTCGCCTCCTCTGCCATCGCCGCCGTGGCCGTCGCCTCCCTCACCGTAGCCACCTCTACCAGCTCCTCATCGCCGGGGAAGAAGAAGCGTTGGAGCAAGAAGGGCAAGGGTCAGCAACAGCAGTAGTAGCAGCAGCCATCGACCGGGTCCAGTAGTGGTGGCTCGGTCTGCCACATCTATGGCCAGCCCGGGCACATATGGTACACGTGCTCTATGCCAACAGACAAGGCGCGCGTCATCGCCGCCATGCGTTGCCAGCGGGAGCGCCGTCTTGCCTCTGCCGTCGCTGCTGTCACCGGTCCTGACGTCTTGGCCCCGTCCAGTAGTTCCACCACTCCGGCAGCTTCACCAGTCCTGCAGACGCCAGCTCCGCAGTTGCACCATCCACTGCCATCGACGTCTCCGTTCCCCTCACTAGCACAGTCCTTCTACCCGGGCTCCGGTGCCATCACCTCGCAATCGGTCTACACACTCGGACCGTCATCCCGTGAGCGTCAGCTGGAGCAGTTCATCACGCTCCAGCTCGGCCTGCCTCGTCCTTCCCCCTTAGGGAAGTGCCAGTTGCATTACCTCCTGCTCCCATGCCCTGCCTTGCCTGACTGAGACCGAGCTGCGGTCGTGCCCTGCTTCCTCGTCTATTGCGTCGTCCTCCGTAGTCTCCTGTACCCCCTTCTCTGATGAAGTCGCATGGCTAAATGATTGGCAGTCTCGGTTCGCGCCCCCTTCCACTGCGTTCGCGTCTCTCGCTTGCTACCATGTGACCGTTAGCGACCTAACGACTCTGGTCTAGGACCCTGCCGGGACCTTGATCATTGACTCTGGGGCCACGCATCACATGACAGCCTCTTGTGAGGCCTGCAGTATGCTCGGTCCTGTTGTCGATGTCTCCGGTGTGTTCTAGACAAGTACTGCCTGTCCGCGGCGTCGACGTCATTCGTTTCCGTGGTCCTACTGGTGATATGTTTCTGACCGATTTCCTCTTTGTCCTCGGTCTTGAGCTCAGCCTCCTGTCTGTGACTGCTCTTGACCGCATGAGCATGGATGTTGTGCACTCGCGTGGTGTTGGCACTGTGTCGTTGCGTCCGTCCGGTCTTGTCATCCTACACGCCACCGCCCGTGGCAACCGGTGGCATGTTCCTTGTCTGTCCTCCTCCCCCTCCTTCCCTTCCCCGTCGACAGCCACATGCCATGTTTTTGTCACCAGCACGTTCTCTGCGCAGCACACCCGCCTCTTACACCATCGCCTTTGCCACGTCCACTCTGCTGCTGTAGATAGCATGCTCCGCACTCAGCCGGCCAAGGGTCTTGACCCAGAGACTTTCCCTCTCCCATGTCCCACAGAGTGCATTGATTGCGCTCACGGCAAGATGCACCCGTCCACGTATCCTCTCTCCTCCTCCCATGCGTCCCCCTCTCTTGACTTGGTCCATTCCGATGTCATGGGACCTCTCCCCACCGAGTTCGTCGGCGAGCATGGTTGATATATCCTCACCCTCACGGACGACTACTCTCGCTACCGCTGGATCTTGTGCCTTCGGCAGAAGAGCGATGTCACATGCACCATTCAGGACTGGCTTGTTTTGGCAGAGCGCGAGTGTGGCCGACCTCTTCACCGCTTTCGATCTGATCGCGGTGGTTAGTACATGGGTGATACCACCACTTCTCTCGCCTCTCGCGGTATCCACCACGAGACGTCCGCGCCTTATACGCCCGCCCGAAACGGCGTCTCCGAGCGGTGGAACCGTACCATGGCAGACACCGTCCGTACCATGCGGGTTAAGTCTGGGCTCTCCGATGGCTTCTACTTTGAAGCCATGGCCTACATGACATGGGTCTGGAATCGGGTTCGCCACGGTCCCCTTCCCCGCCAGTCTACGCCATATCAGCACTGGTGCGGTCATCGTGCTGACCTCCGCCCGGCTTGCGTCTGGAGCTACGTGGCCATTGTCTGGCTCCCCGCCCCGCAGCAGGGCGGTAAACTCGCCCCCCGCGGACGTCCCTGCACCTTCCTTGGTGTCTCTCATCAGTCCAAGGCTTGGCGCTTCTGGGACCCATCCCGGCACTGCATCGTCGAGTCCCGCGATGCTCTCTTCTTCAAGAACGTGTTTCCTCGCGACCTCATCCACTCCGATTTGTCCGTGTCCCTCCCATCGTGAGGGGGAGTGGTGGGTCTGTCCTCTGTCCTGTCGCTTCCGGGTGACACATCACTCAGTCCCTTTGAGCCGGTAGCGCCTGTTGCGTCCTCGTGCCCCCTCAGGCCAGCAGCGCCTATCGCGTCCGCCCGACCCTCCGGGCTAGCAGTCCCAGTCAAGTCCGTTGACCCCTTCGAGTCAACTGCCCAAGTCGCATCCGTTGGCTCCTCCGGGCCAGTAGCGCCTGTCACATCTAGACCCTCCGGGCCAGTAGCGCCTGTCACATCTTGACCCTCCGGGCCAGCAGTCCCAGTCACGTTCGTTGGTCCCTTTGTACCGGCAACCCCAGTCGCGTCCGCAGGCCTCTCCAGGCCAGCAGTCCTAGTCGCATCCGTTGGCCCCTCCGAGCGAGCAGCGCCTGCCGCGTCCGCTAGCCCCTCTAGACCGATAGCCACAGTCGCGTCCGTTGGCCCCTCTAGGCCAGCAGTCCTAGTTGCATCCGCTGGCCCCTCTGGGCCAGCAGCGCGTGCCGCGTCCGTCGGCCCCTCTGAACCAGCAGCCCCTGCCTGACGCCTCCGTTGGCCCGTCGGACTCAGTGCCATCTCCTGCCCTACCGCGCTACACATGTGGCCCATGCGGTGGCCTCCAACCTAGTCCGACAGCTAGCGCACAAACCGTCGCACCGCGTCCCGTGGCGCCTCGACCCCCTGTGGCCCCATGTGTCTCCTCCACTCCCACGATCGTGAGTGGAAACCCTGGCACCAAGGCTCTCGGCCTGACTACTTCGGCCATCATTCCAGACCTTCACCTAGGCTCCGCACTAGGCTACGCCATCCTTCACCACGAGCATCGGCACGCTCTCATTACTGCACTCGCACGCATCCCACCTAGAACTCGTGATGCACACGCTCTCTCAGTCCGCTCCACAGCACGCCCGGAGGACCCAGCCACCCTCCGCAAGGCTCGAGCCTCTCCTGAGGCCGCATATTGGGATGCTACCTACGCCGACGATCTCGCTGCCATCCAGAAACACCACGTGTATGACATCGTCGACCTCCCTCCGGGTCGGAAGGCCATTGGTGCCAAGTGGGTCTTCCGGCTCAAGTGGAACCCTGACGGGTCCTTCGACAAGTACAAGGCCCGCCTCATAGCCAAGGGATTTGCCCAGGTCTCTGGGGTTGATTACGACCAGATCTTTGTCCCAGTTGGCCGGTTCTCCACCAGTCGGGCACTCTTCAGCCTGGTTGCCCAGCATGGGTGGGAGCTGCATCAGATGGACGTGAGCAACGCATTCCGCCACGGCTCACTAGAGGATGAGGAGCTCTACATGGTGCAGCCCCTAAGCTTCGACGACGGCATTGGGAGAGTGTGGCGACTGCGGAAGGCCCTCTATGGCCTGAAGCACTTGCCTTGGTGCTGGAACCAGGAGATCAACAGCACGCTCCTCCGTGGTGGCCTCCAGCGCGACACCACTGACCCTGTACTGTTTTTCAGTCCGCGAGGTCAGACCTTCGCTGCAGTTCTAGTCTACATCGACGATCTCCTCATTGCGTTGCCGGACACGGTTGTTATCGAGCGTGTCAAGGACTTGTTGCACGCCGCTTACCAGATGAAGGATCTCGGGTCTGCCCGAGCCTTCTTGGGCATGGAGCTCAAGCATGATCGCACCCAGGGCATCCTACACGTCCACCAGGCTGCTTCTATGCAGACCCTGTCCACTCGCTTTGCCGATGACCTGTCCCTTGTGCCGAGCGCATCTTTGCCCATGTCACCCGATGGCCAGGTAAAGCTGAAGAATGATGACCTAGCTATTGTGGGGGAGCCAATTGACATGACCACAAATCTGTGGGTCGTCGAGTCATTGATGTTCCTGGAAATGACGACGCGCCCAGACATCGCGTTCGCCGTCAACCTCCTGGCTCAGTTCTCTCAGGAGCTGTGTCACCTCCACTTTGAGGCCACAATTTGAGTACAATGGCATGTCATCTCAACTCCTCGACGAGGTCTCATATTCTACCGCTTGCCGTCCGTCGTCACGGTGGGCTACACCGACAGTGACTGGGCCGGCAGCCCAGACGGTAAGGGTCGCACGGGCTGGATCTTTCTGATCGGCAGCACTGCTGTGTCCTGGCATAGTGGCAAGCAGGGGTACATTGCACACAACATTGTTGAGGCTGAGTACGTGGCCCTTGGCTCAGGCGCATGTGAGAGTGTGTGGCTGCGTCGTCTGTTGTTCAAGTTGCGTCAATCTATTGCATCCATCACATTGCATTGTGACAATGAGAGTGCCATGGCCATTGCTGACAATGACGGCGTGCATCACACACGCACAAAGCACAACAACGTTGAATATCACTATGTGTGTTTGTTGTTGCATTATGGCAGCGTCAGCATTGTGTGGGTTGAGACAACACGGCAGTTGGCTAACTTCTTGACCAAGGCACTGAAGCGCGACTCGTTCAAGAAAGTTGTAATTTCGGTCTGCTTACGTCTGTGAGTGGCTCTCTCTATCCCTACTTGCGGTTTTGCATGGCCTGGGGGAGTCCAGTCGTTGACTCTGTCTCTGCCCACACATGTGCATTACGCCTATGAGTCATGGGGGAGTGTTGGTTTCCGTGCATCTCTCATTGTGCTCTATTGTTCCCCCCCCTCTTGTGTACGTCGGCGTGCAGATGACTGTCGGCGAGACTCGACGCTGCTCGAGGGTCGCTCGGTGGAGCCGATGCGCGCTGAGGCCCACTCACCGTTTGGTGGAGCCTCCTCCCTCTGGCGATGCGCTCAGCTTCATCGGCAGGCCTCCTCGGCGATCGGGCCGCCGGCGGTCACTGCCACTGCAAATGCTGTCTGCATGCACCCAGTGTTGTGCTTGATAGTGGTATTGCGTCTGCAGCATCATGCTATGCCTAGGGTCCATGTCTCCTGCTGTGTGGCTCTGTTTGGCATCACCGACTGTCGTAGGCACTGCCTGGGTTCGGGCAGCCATAACTATTTGCTGCTATTTTTCTAGCTGATTCTGACCGCACGACTACTTTCGCAAAGTCGGTAACAGGCAAAACAGACGACGCCTGGGTTTTGGGCTGTCGGCCGTCCGGCGAGGCTCACCGAGAAAGCCCTGCCTGCCAGAAAATAAGTCTAGGACTATTTTTTGATTGGCTGGTTAGCTCAGTAACAAGTTCTACACTACTGGGGAGCGGGGGCTAGAACCTGGAGGGGTCTCCCATTGTTGCTCATTCTTCATTGCTAATCAGTTACTTTCAGTTTCCAGCTGTTTTCTGATGCTAACACTAGCGCGCGCACTTATGAGTAACAAACCCAGAGCTTCCAGACTTTGTCTCTAGAGCAGCAGACTGAGAGGGCAGCAAACTTAAGCAACTAGTGTGGAAGCCCGCACGCTGCATCAACAACGCTATCGCCCCAACCTGCTTCCTAGCATTCCTGTTTAGATCTGCTGTGCCCATACTTGAAAGCAAAGTGGCGGCGGTGTCCAAAGTCGAAACCGGCATGCATGCGGTGTCCCATTGTTAGAAATGACATGAGAGCGGTGCCCATGGTTTTTGTTGTGCGGGAAAAAAAACAAATATCATGTCTACTGAATCCACTATTCACTCAAAGTATTCAGTCTTCATGGTCTTGCATGTCGTAAACGAACCTCGCATGTTGCCAGTCTGGCTTCGCAGCCTCTGCTTTGTTTGTGGACCGATATCGTCGCGCTGTAGCCGACGCTTATGCTTTGCACATAAGAGGCTTCACCTGCTGTCGCCAATGAATGCATGCCGAATGGACGCGGCCATCGCCAATCACATATTGTCCACGGTGGAATTTCTCGACGCCGTACGCACCATCGACGAATATCGCCGGCATGTGCCGACGTCCACTCAGGATCACGAGAACAGGTTCAACTAGTGAACCTGGTTTTTGTACCGGTTCGCACTATGAACGGGTAATAACGTGTGTATTTTAGTGCTTCTCTGTCAGTACTATGCGATAAGTTTACTCCAACTTCTGACCTCTGGCTCACACGTTGGATCGACATGGACAACGACGTCCGTCCAAATGGCTTGGCACATGATGGATGTGGTTCTCCTGTAGCAGACCCTCGGGCGGCACATCGGGCATGGGTTGCATTGAAGGAGCGGTGGGACCGCGATGTAGCACACCACCGAGAGTTGGGATATGAAGAACCAGCATGGGCCCGAGCTCCTGTGACTCCGGAGCACATGGCTTGGAACTTGGGAGTGCCCATGCCGTGTAGTAGGCCGCCCAACTGTCCCGAGCCATGGGAGCCGTGGACATGGACCGAGCCACCGAGTCCGTAGTGGGCATTCGTTGATGAAAGTACGGCCATGAGAGTTTTATTACATTGACAATCCAATTTATGTGAGTATTATTTGAGTGACAAATATGGGCATATAAGATTTATTGCTCTAACACTTCGGGGTATATGAGTATTATCTCAATGACAAGTATGGGCTTCCGAGGTTTATTGCGTTTGTAATCATGGGTATGCGAGTATAATGTCACTGAAAAGTATGGGCTTCCGTTTTATTTCTTTGACAATTGTGGATATGTCAGTATTATCTTCATGACAAGTATGGGCTTCCGAGGTTTATTTCATGGACAATTGTGGGTATGTGATTATTACTTCAGTGAGAACTATGGGTTTTGGAGGTTCATTGCATTGACATTTCTGGGTATGGGAGTAATACTTCAGTCACAAGTATGGGCATCCAAGTTTTATTGCATTGACATGATTGGGTATCTAACTATGGGCATGGAACTATTATTTCAATGAGAAACATGGATATGGGTTTTTTTTTCCGTCACATTTCCAGGCACAAAAGTAAAAGGTAATTGACAACTATGGGCAGATCATTAGTATTTCATTGACAGCCATGGGCACAAAAGGATTATCCATGTGACTACTATGGGCATGGGAGTAATGTTCATGACCCAAGTATGGCCATTGTTCATTCATTTCAGGAAGTACTACCCAACCCACTCTGGATCTAACAACCTTGAATCCAAGACACTACGCAGCCAGAGCCAGTGGCACAAGCCGCATCCACATCCCTGCCATCCTTGACATCCCATTGCATCATAGAATATGTCCTCATTGGCATCAACAATGTCCATATTTTCGTCCCCTCCCTCGTAGAAGCATCTTCCTAGTGACTCTCCTCTGCCACTGCTTCAGTCGTATAGGCATCCAGTTGACTTCTGTCGTTGTGTGTCAATGTACAATGACACATGCCTACATATCTTGTTCTTGTTCGCAGCCACAAACAGGAATACAGTTTCTGACACACCAATGTCGCACCAACTCCCATGAGGAACATGACGGCCAAGTCTTGTTCGTCACATGAACTCATGTTTCTGGATCCTTGAAACAATTGTCGCATAGAGAACAAAATGAACATTTGTACAATATATGTGCACACTTAGTAGCTGCTTGAGGTACATACAGTGCAAAACAATTCCAGGACACCATTGTGCACTACAATTTGCACCTTACTGTAAATGTGGACTACAACACATGCATAGTTCAACAGAGCAAACGTCCAATGTGTGGTTACTGGTTGTGAATTATTTGAGCAGAAGAGGAATGTGGGCTGATTTCGACATGGGAAGGGGGGATTACACGAGCTCAGGCATATGGCATTACAACTCTTAGTCAAGCGGAGTTGATCAACAACACTAACCAAAGTACACAAGAGCTGAAAGCTAATCTACTGCAGGAGTGGAATCACGGGCCACATGTATTCTGGCATGCACCTCCTCTTCAACGAGTGGACATTGGTGATCTGTGCAAAGCAAACACATAGAATGAAAACAGTGTTAGACATCATGAATGAAGATGAAGGCAGAGTTCAAATAAAGTAATGGCAATCAAAACAACCTCACCCAGACTCACCAAAGGCCAAAGGAGCGGTTGATGCTGTCCACTTCAGCATGGAAGGCCATCCACGCCTCCTCGCAATCTTTGGCATCATGGTGCTTGACCCCTTCCTCGTCAATGGATACAGAGACAGGGTCGACAACCTCCTGCCCCCCC
>SZWC01022673.1:9764-27821 GCA_023375785.1 Penium margaritaceum
CTCACACACACACACACACACACACACACACACAGATACACACATACACACATACAAAAACAAGAGGGGAGAAGGAGGACATGGCTGAGGTTCCATACTAATCTGTGGTGGGTGGCCTGATGTATGCCTTGGTGGCAACTCGGCTGGACTTGGCCTATGTGGTGGGTAAGGTGAGCAGTTACGCGGCAAACCCTGGGCCACTATACTGGAAGGACATGACGTGCATCCTCTGGTACTTGCAGGCAACGTGGCACACGTGCCTGTAGTGCTATGGAAAGGGGTAATCAGACCCCTTGCGGCTGGTGTGCTACACTGACGTGGACTACGCCAGTGATTTGGACGGGAGGAAGTCAACTTATGGCTGTGTGTTCTTCCTTGCAGGGGCATCTGTCTTGTGGTACAGCAGGAAGCAGGAATGTATCACCACCTCCACAGTGGAGGTGGAGTACATCGTTCTGGTGAAGGCGGTCAAGGAAGCTGTGTGGCTCCTTAGATTGCTGGGGGAGCTGGACGTGCCGCAGCAAGAGCCTATGATGGTTCAGGAGGACAAGACCAGCTCCGTCTCACTCACCAACATCCTGATGCAGCACAGGAGGACAAAGCACATTGATGTGTGCTACCACTATGCACGCAACATGGTGGAGAAGGGATGGGCTGTGCCGCAACATTGTAGCACGAGACACATGATCGCATGTTGCTTGACCAGTGTACAGTCCCAAGGTCAGTACATCATCAGCCTTGCAGGGCTTGGACTGAAAATTTGTGAGGGGCTTGAAGGCACAGGAGCGGATGAGGAGTGGGCATGAGGCATCCGGCATAGAAGGTGCAAAGAGGAGATAGGAGATAGTCAAAATCTGCCCCTACCATGGATTTCGTTTTGCCGTTTTCCGGGTTAGACCAATAGAGAGTGGTAGGATGTCTGATCTGTTTTTTAATTTGACTCCTTGGATCTTGCCATACGGTTTTGAGATTTCAGTTGCTCAATTTGGTTGAGAATTCAGAAAGTCAGCCCCATCCAAAGTTCGGGTGGTAGGCAGGTGGAATCTGGGTGTCGGTCATCGGTGATGGAATAACTCCACCGCTGGTGGTCCAAGTTTGACTCCAATGGGCTCCTGGACCACGGAAAGCCTCCCCCCATGTTGGAGGGCCAGGAAGGGCGCTTCGACAGGCCACCGTTGAAGCGCCTCCCCTCACCTCTGTTCGTGGACATGGTGGTCAGCTCCACCATAGGCTACTTCAACGGTCATAGCAGAAGCTCTACTGCTTTGTTTTGGACGTGCTTGAATACGTTGGAAATCTTAGATCACAGGCTATAAGAACCTCATAATCTCACCAAAACAACTAACCATTGACAATCTTTAGCCTTTCTCAGTTTCTACAACCTGCATTCTGCCAGAATTCTGCTCACTTGGTGTGTGGCTACCTAAAGCACACGTCTCTCTTGAAAACATCTTTGCACTAAGCAGCCGTGTCTACTTGGTGGATCAGAGCACGCCAGGACATCATTCCAGTCAAAAAGGGGGATTCCTATATTTACTCTTTGTTCAGATTGTCCATGTTGGACTTTGGCCGACGAGCCGACATCGGGGACATCGGGGTGTTGTCCGAACAAGGTTCAGTCAAAATGCCAAAACGTTAGTCTTTTTTCCACTGGTTTTTGTATTTTTATAGAAACTATGGCTAGAGAATTTTTCTTTGATAGACTGAATTATATGGGCAACTAGAAAGGGTGGACATTTTAACAAAATTCGGATTGTTTATCACACGATACCCTTGAAGAATTATTCATATTTTTCTTCAATGACTATTTTTAAGGATGTGAGGCATGGATTTTGGCCACACACGATGATTCAACTACCTGTAGACAAAGAATCTATTTTTACTTCACTGGTGTCGCGTTGGTTTGACAGAATGACCATTAAATCACTGACAAGGTCGTGTTTTTGCGCCACCGGTCGATATTGATCGATGGCGTCTTTGTTTTCACACCTCTCAATTTTGAACGTCGAGCTAAAACTCAACTTTTGATCATAGAAATTGAAGCGCAATGTCTCACTCAGATATTAGTCTCAAAAGAGGTAGAAATAATGTTAAGACTTGGCATAGTCGATTTGACAGAAAAGATGGAATCGAGAGACTTCGAAGAAAATATATGAAATTAGTAGGGTGATTGATTCTACAAAAAGAAAGTGATCAAAGACATCCGATCATTTAATTGGACGATCAGCATTCAAGCCTGAATAAAAGGTTGATGTTGATAATACTTGGTGAAGGAACAAACTTCAGAAGGGAAATATGAAAACCTATAACGAGGACCTCACAATTATTTCACATGTGAAAACATGTGATTTTTCTATACCAAGGTTTTTTTTTTTGCACAATTTGTGGTGTTGGGGTGTACAAGACTTGTTGAACGGTCAAGGGTTTTTGTGGGTATCATATAAATGTCTTAAAAAGTGGAGAATGAATGCACTTTTTTTAACTTTCGATACATGGCACACCAAGTAAAGATAGTGTGGAAGGCGTTGACTGTTACATCCCTGAGGTACACGAGTCCCTGAACTCCGCGAGTGGGCAATTCTGTCATTATGTTTGTGGCCTACCACGCGTCGACCTCAAGAATTTTGCGCCGATCGGCCAAGGGTGTTTTTCCCTCCCGTGTTCCATTCCAGAATGCTCTCACAACTTCGACCATCCATAATGGTCGACAGAAGCATCACAAACTGTATCCATGTTTCCATACTGTTCAGTCCACATCTCAACGATGCTGGACTTTTGTAATCCGCGCCTTAATATTCTTGAAACCTTCCAACTTCTTGGCAGAGCTTCTCACAGCAACCACTCATGGCGCGACCTCGCACGCGTCACTCGGCTCAAGCACCGAGAACCCAACATATGCCTCATTTCGATTTACATTACTGTATATATGTGCTCGACTTGTTTGATATTTGTCATCAAAATAAACTCATTGTTTAACAAGAATTATTATTTGTCCTAAAATTTCAAACCGCCTTCTGCTCTGTACCTCATCCTTGTGAACCACCCATGTTTTGCTCGGGATAACACTTGATATCATAGTGCAGCAGAAACCTCTCAGGATTCATCAGGGTATCTCCACCATACAGAAGTTCACAGATCTTGCAACAGAAATGGTGAACAAACAGAGCAAGCGCAACAGGCAATGAGCAGAAGTAACTGGCAAAGACTCCAACAAAGGAGGATCAGCAGCACACAAGCAACAATGGTCTTCAGCAAAACTAGGAAGTAGCGGCAGCTTTCGTAGTGAATGGCACAGTAGCAACAAACCCGACGGCCAACCCCGTGACGGGCCCCTTGAGCTCAACAACTCCTTTGCCCCCACCGTTTCCCACCGTGACAAAACTTAATGCAATGGGAGGCATCGACCGACAAGCTCGCATTAATGAGGACTTGTACATGAAGTTGTCAGGAATTGAAAGTCTCAACACCCATCTTCTCTTACAAAAAATGCAATTATGGAGGAGATTTGTAATTCTCATGTGCAAGAAGCAGTGATCACCAAGAGAAATATTCAACTCTCGAGTGAACCCCAGATTCAACCGGCACTCTCTGAGCCATTCGATCCTGCAAAATCAAAAGGACCGATGGACAATCCTCCAGACCGTTACGTCGTACAGGTCAGTGATTTTCATTGAGAGAGGTTCACAAAGTTGACGGATCTGCAGTCATCTGTCAATGGCCTTTCCTCAAAGCACTCCCATATTGGTCTGCAAACCTAGCTTCCAAACCAAGTCATTGATTACGAAGCTGTGAGAAGCTCTTCCGTCCAAAAGTGACAGTACCATTCTGTGAATTTTACAATCTCTCGATTTCACTCATAGTAGTATTATCGGTTCGTCATCCTCAAACCTCTCATCCAACTTTACAATCTCACGAACCCTCTTCTGCAGTGATGTGAGCCACTCAGGTGGACAATCAGTCGGTGTAGATTTTTCCGACCGGAGAGGATCCTTCCCGTCTACTCCTGCCCTTTGCTGTTTCCCGACCCCACATTTTTGCTGTGGATTCCTCCCCTTGTTTCTTGCTGCTGTCGTTTCCAACCATTGCGTGAGATATGTCATGACTTTCCTTTAGTCCAGTAGAGCTTTTGATTGCATTGATTGACGACATTAATTTCTATCGGAGACAAGGTTTGTGCTGCCTGTGACTTCCCTCTACCACAATATAAATTTTGGCCTTGCTATCACCAGCCGTTGGATTGCCGCATCCGATTGTTGTAGTTGGCGTTGTCGATGCAATTGGATGTGATAATTTTCAAAAATTTGTTTTTGATGCCAGAAATGGCCATTTCTTGCCGAATATCTTGCTTGAGACCATTGTTGTAGTAGAAACACAGTTCTTCAGGGGCGAGGTAACTGCCGGTGATGATTCTGTAAAATCACCATGTGTACTCCGCAACGCTGGACTGTTGAGGCAGGCGTTGAAGGTTGTACTGTGCATCAGACTTCTTGTTCTTTTTCTTAAGGCAGGCGAGTGTAGCGTGTGCAAAATCATTTCCGGTCTTCAGTGGGATGAGGGAGTCGTGGCATGTCGGGTTTACGTACTTGAGAGGTAGAACGCTTGTGGTCAACGATATGAGAGAGGTCGCATGAGCCGTGGATCCAGCTCTGTTGGTACCCCGCCGCTGTTGGATGATCTTTAGATCAGACCATCAACTTAAAGTCGTGGCATACAAAAACAAGGCCGAGAAGTCAATCTTCTTCTTTTCGTTGCTGACGCAAAGTACGATGAAGTACACCTCAAATCTCGTCAAAATCATCCTTCGGCGAGATTTCCTGTACCGATACAATCCACGGGTACAGTGGTGCAGCGGATCAGTTTACGTCTGTATAAATGGCAGAAATTGACATTTTCCTTGAGTCGAGTGACCCATGATGTTGTTAAGGTTACGGGAAGCACAAGAGGAAGTTGCAGAAGTTGCAAAGCACCAACCAGTATCTTTGGACGTGGCCATGAGGTATCTGCGATACGGAACTCAAGCATGGCTAGTCTACGTGAAGACCAAGGAAGCAGAAGAAGTCGGAGCTGCCAAGGCGACCACATTGACCTCAACATTTGAGAAGTTCGTAGCTGTTTCGGCAAATTTTGTACCACTTATTGAGGAGTTCAAAGGGGTTCTTCCCAAAAAATTACCAGGAGAGTCACCTCCACAATGAAACATTGACCACCAGATAAACCTGAAGCCGGGAAGTAGACCGACAATGATAGGGACCTATCAATTGAGCGACCACGAGCTAATCAAAATTAAGAAGAAACTGGACGAGATGCTCGGTCAGGGGTTCATTTGACCCTTTATGTCACCTACTTGGCACCTATACTTCTTACGAAAAATATAACTGGAGAGGTACGGATGTCCGTGGACTACCGAATATTGAGCAACATCACCATCAAGAACCTCTATCCTCTTCCTCGAGTGGACGAACGTTTCAACCAACTCCGCAAGGCCCGAGTTTAAGCAAAGTTGACTTATGCAATTGCTATCATTGGATCTGCGTATCTAATAAGGACGTTGAAGAGACTGCACTTCGCACCATACATGGGCATTTCAAGTTTACGCTCATGCCTTGTGGACTCAAAAGTTCCTTAAAAGCATTCATGGCGGTGATGAGCAAAATTTGTGGCCCATACCTCAATGATTTTTTTTTATGTATATCTCAACGACAATCTTGTGAACAACCGCGCCCCGGAGGAGCACAATTGACATCTCCAAAGAGTTCGCAGGAGTTCACAAAGAGTGGAATTTTTCAAAAAAAAAATCTCAAAATGCCACTTTATTTTATGTTTGATCAAGTTTCTGGACTACATCATTGGCGGCGGACGGATCACCATGGACCCAAAAAAGATAGAGGCAGACACTCATTGACTGACAACAATGTTCCGGATGTCCAAGTAGTTTCAGGCTTCTACAACTACTATTGTAGATTTGTAAAAGACTACGTCCGAGTGTCAGCGCCTCTCTTCCGTCTCACTCGTAAAACCACCGAATGGAATTGGGAGGATAGCAAACCCGAAGCATTCAACTCTTTCAGAAACGGTCTGACCTTGGTGCTAAAATTTTAACAGGAAGATCCAACGGTGGACTACATCATGGCCACCAACGTTTCCGTTAGATCAATCACTGCTGTTCTCCTCCAAGACCAGGGGTGGAGAACAGTCGGTCGCGTATTTGTCGTGAAAATTGTGTGAGTAGGAACTCAAGTACGTGGTGCATGAAAGAGAAATGCTTGCAGTTTTGCACGCATTCAAAAAATGGCGGTGGTACTTGGAATGCCAGTGATGCATCATTTGCACTGGCCTTCAAAACATCTCAAGATGCAGCTAAATCTGAGCCATGGAAAAACTCGATGGAGGAGTTCCTAAAGTCCAAATTCAACTACGACATCAAGTACCGGCCTGCAAAAAATAGTCCAGCGGATGCTCTAAGTCAACGACCAGATGTGATGGCCAAGATCAACATACCACTTGTCAAACAAGACACGTACCTCGTGAGGCTGTTTGCAAAAGGATACGAGGAGTTTGGCGGGTACGACAAGACTAGGTTCTAGTTCGAAGAGCCCTAACGGCGGCGTTTATTTGCTCGCCAGGTTGTCGTAGCATCAAACGATGCGTTCAGAATATTTTTATTGGAGGAATGCCATGACACCGGTCAAGGTGGAAACTTCAGCGAGGACAAGATGCTCAAGAATCTGGCACAATACTACTGGTGGGAACAAATGGCAGCCTTTTGCAAGTCGAGCAACACTTGTGTGCGGAAAACATGTCGTCGCACTAGGCCACCTCGTCTGCTCCAACAACTCCCTCTTCCAATAAAGCCATGGGTCGACATTAGCATGGACTTCTTGTCCGGGATTGCCTGCCAATCCCGACAGCTACAACACTTTCCTCGTGGTGCTGGAGAGATTATAAAAAATGTCACAATTCATCCCGACAACGTCCACCATCACCGCAGAAGGAACAGCGCGGCTCCTCTTAAACCAGATCACACGAATTCATGGCGTACCACGTACCATTATCAGCGATAGAGACAGCTGTTTCACTAGTCATTTTTGGCGTGAATTGATGACGCATTACAGCGGTGGGATCCAACTATCATGGACGTTCCATCTTCAAACCAACTGGCAAACAGAGCGGAACAATTAGACGCTCTAGCAGCTTCTCCGCACTTTATGTGAGCCATACAACACCGATCGGGTAGCCAAACTGCCTACCGCTGAACTTGCATACAACTCCGCCACTTGCACCGGAATGGAAAAAAATCCATTTGAAGTGGTCTACGGCAAACTTCCCGCCACATTGGCAGGACTGCAGAGTGTGAGCAACGTTCGTGAACTCGACATCCACCGTAGGGATTTCTTTAGCGTTTGGGAGGAAACACGCTGAAGTTTCACGAAGACACAAGCAGCTATGAAATGAGCGGCCGGGCGACATCACAACAATGCCGTGTTCACTTCTAGCGATCGCGTCCTTCTTAGCTCGGCGAACATCAAACTCCGAGGGCAGGAATTTGCGAAGCTCAAATCCCGTTGGCCGTGACCGTTTGAGATCAAGCAAACGCATACTCACTCATTAATCATCACTTGTCACTTGTTTTTGTCTACCTAGTAGCATGGCAATCCACCATGGTTTTGACATTAGCAAATTCAGGGACTACTGAGACCCTAGCAAGAACTTCCCCAGCAGAGATGCACCCACCCACCTCCTATTCAAATGGACGGGGATACGGAGCACATGATTGAAGACATCCTCAGACATCGATGCCGTTGAAAATGATTATGTAATGGCTATGACGCCACGCACAACAGCTGGGATCCCTATGACAACTTCTGAGACGTCAAAACATTTGATTGTCAACTACTATGGCCATTACCGGCCTCGGTCTGCTAACGTGCATGGACATTGCGGCCATGGGGGGGAGAATCGTTACGTGCCAGACGTACACGAGTCACCTCATGATGTTTACACCGATTGGCGCAGGACATTTCGGCCACCTACCCCAACCTCCGATGTTCTATTCCAGAAGGTCCTGACAACTTTGACCAATTTGCAAAATGGTTGACTCAAGTTTCGCAATATTTGGATAATTTTCATTGGAGTTCTCGCTGGCACTGGACGTTTTAAAACCGCGCATCAATATTCTCAAAGCCTCTCAACTTCTCGGTGGGACAACCACTCACAACGCAACCTCGAATGCGTCGCTCGACTCATTGTAATTCTCGTCATTGTATACATATCCGTGACTCATTTCAACACTTGTCATTGAAGTTCACTCACTACTTAATACAAATTATCCATTTCATCCAAATTCTGGAATCTTCTACTGTTTGGCACCTCATGCATGGGAACCATCACATTTTTATCGACGTCAAATTGTTCACCTGCCAAAAATTGGACATCTGAGTCATCTTTCCTTGAGAGTGGGCCTTCTTGGTTTTGAATCATCATCAGTGGGTAGCCTGTCCAGGAATATTTCAAAAGGTGGGTAACTAGGAATCGTCCCCCCAAAAAGAACTTCAATTGCTCTGTTCGGGCGGACTTCCAAGTTTCCCCTATTCTCGTTGGATCATCTTCGCACTATCCCCAATTCTACGAATTCTTGCCAGGTTATCCCCATTTTTGGAGGAAACCTAGCCATAAGTTAAAATATAGGGGTGAACCCAACGATTAGTGAAGAAATAGGGGCGTCCTGATAATAAGTTGGGGGTATCCTGAAGATGTTCTAGCTAGAAAGGGGGCGGCTTGGAGGTTAGCCGACTCTAGCCGGATAGCGTCCAACTGCCATCCACGTCAGTTTCCCAACCATTTAACCTTTGGGCGGAGAGACCATATACCCCTCGTTTCGCAGAATGTCTGATTCCCACCTACCTTGGAACAATAAGCCTCATTCGCCATTATCGCGGAACAATAAGCCTGATTTGCCCCTGCCTAGCAGCAATAAGCCCAATGCACCCTTTCTACATGGAATTGAGTTTCCAAGCGTAGAAAAAAAATGATGTACCCCCGTCTTTTGTCGAAGGACAGCATGTCGACGTCACATGATGCACCGTCGACATGCTGATGTCTCTGTTTTTGGCCCAAATCACAGAATAGTTTATGAAGGGTTTTTTTGTTTTTCTTTTTTGGAATTTGTTTGCGGGGAGTTTGCATGGGGGGTCCGGGACTACCCATGCGTTGAAAGGGAAACTGCTGGGCCCCGCTTCCGTGGGGCCCAGTATGTGTCCACCCAATAATAAAACCCTAAAACCCCATGTGTAATAAGGGGGTGGGTTTGTGTATGGTTTGCATGTCAAAGATGGGTAAAATGTCAAACAAAATGAAACAAGAGGCAGGTATTGCATGCAAAGTGTGCATAGGGTTACATAGTAACCGAGCAAAAGTATTCATATTAGTATCTCTTAAGAGTCTAAATAATTGCTCGCAATCTGGACCACATAATGGAAGGTTTTCCATGAGACTTTACCTCGTCCGTGGAAGCCAAAACTGGTTGGAAATGGACTGCCAAACTGTCACCCGCATTCGTTAAAACTAATTAGTTTTGTTCGCCCATGTGTGCTCTTAAATATTGTGTATGGTTTGGGCAAACTCTTCCTAAATAACTTCAAGCTATGCTGGATTTATTCCAGCTTGTGTGGATGTAAAGGCTAAAAAAACACAACTGAAATTGAACCAATGCGCTTGACGATACAGTATTATGTATAACAATTTACCAACATATTGAAGAAGAACCTCAAAGGGCATTTCTTCTCATTTGTTATGAATATGGTTTTATCCGATGATGAATTCATTTACATGGGATTAAATTGTTCTTGTATTGTGAACATGCTAGTTTCACACGTCTATTATGAAATTAACAAAAAAAATGATCTTTGACAATTTTGGATGAATTTTGAATGTTTCCATATGTTATGAAAAATAAGATGACATAATTATAGCCATAATTAAATTCATTTATCTTCTTCTATGACAGTGGTTGAATTTCTTTTCTTTCAATTGCATTTGACCCTGTTTGAAGCTAGGTTCATGAGTCTCAAGAATTGACCATGACTACTAGTTCCGTGAAACAGGTCAGGGCCAGGGCAAGGAGGAGCAACATAGAGGCAAAAACAACATTAAAATCTGCTCGCCAATGGACTAGAGGGGTTGGAATCAACCCAACGTATAGTCCTTACCCATTTTTCCTAGCGTCGGACTGGTCATTCCGTACTATTCGGGGTCTGTCAGGAAATCTGTCGATGTCCGTGATTTTTTTGTTATGGACCGACCCTCACTGTGCGGCCGCAGACTTGGGGGGGGGGGGAGGGGGGGCATAGAGTGCGACAAATTCTTGCACCCTGATTGGTGGATATGTCAAAAAATGACCGATCCACCAATCATGATTTTTTTTAGCATCTTTTGTCACGTGAAGCGATTGTAATGGGGTTACTGTGTAATCCTAAAAAGAACAAATGGGGAATTTCTAACTCCGCATTCTTCAAGCGTTGGAGATTCCAGCCCACGTTGGCCACAATCACCGACCCACAAAGACCTCCCCCCCGGCCCCCATTGGCCTCTTGCCACTTACTCAATCGTAGCCTCCAATTGCAAGCGGCTCGATCGGCTCGATCGGCTGGTGGGTGGGTGGGCTAGTGGGTTGCGAGGGGAGGGGGTGGGGGGAATTGCCGGCGGTTGACAAAGTGCCGACCGGCATTTTTGTCGTGCGAATCCCCACCCCCCCACCCTTCAATGATATCATGGCTCTCCATTGCGACAACTGCGATGGAGGGTCGCATGCCCGATTTCACCATGCTCGAGCATCTACATGCATCCCTGCTCGAGCATGGTGAAAACTGGTGGGTGAATGTATTGATTTTCATGCATCTCTTGGTCTACTTTGTTTTGTCCTCCTGACTTGTGTACATCGGCGTGCAGATGATTGACGGCGAGACGGGACGTTCTTAGAGTGTCGTCTGGTGGAGTCAACACACGCTGAGGCCTACACACATTTGGCTGGAGCCTCCTCCCTCCAACATGCTCAGCTCCATCGACAGACCTCCTCGGTAGTCGTGCCGCCGGTAGACACTGTCGGTGCATATGCTATCTGTAGGCGTCCAGTGCCTGGGCTGACTACGCTGTTGCATCTGCACCACCATGTTCTACTTAGGGTCCATGACGCGTTGTATTCGGACACTATTGGAACCGGGGACTAGCGTAGACGCCGCCTGGGTTCAATCGGCTATAACTCTTTGCTGCTTTTTTTTCTAGGTGATTCTGACCGCATGACTGTGCTTGCAACCTGCCTATTATGGTATGGTCCAATTTTCAGGCAAAACGGACTACGCTTGGGTTTTGGGCTCTCGGCTGCCTGGCAGGGCTCATCGAGAAAATCGTGCCCGCCATAATATAGGTCACTTTTCTGATTGGCTTAAAAACCAAGTAACAAGCTCGATAGAGATGGGAGGGAGCTAGAACTTGGAGGGGTCTCCCATTGTTGCTCATTCTCACTTCCTAATCAGTCATTTCAAGTTATCAGCTGTTTTCTGACGCTAACTCTGGCACACGTGTTTCTCAGTAACAACACCAAAGCTCTTAGACTTAGACTCTGGTGCAGCAGACTGAGGGGAAAGCTTAAAAACTGGTGTGGGATCCTGCATGCTGCATCAACAATGTTGTTGCCCTAACCTACTGCATTAGGTTTTCCAACTTCTTGTTACTGGACAGAGGCGGATGGGTCTAGTGTTCTTGCAGAGGGGCAAATGGGGTTTATTGTTTCAACAGAGGGGCGAATGGGGCATATTGTTCCAACGGAGGGATACATGATAGTGAAGGTGACAAAACAAGGGGGAATTGACATTTTCACCGTTACCCTTTTCCTATGGGGTGAAATAGTCAAGATATCCACGCGCTCAAACGGTTGACCCTGCCATATCCACGAGCAGCATTCTATGTCCCCCATGTCATGCACTAAAAAGAAAAGAACAAGGTATCCGGCCTCGCTCGCTATGCTCGATCAGCGACATGCGTCGCTTATCGAGCATGGAGAGGAGGGTCATGTGACCGTCCCACGATCTTGACCCTCTCGCCCTCCCAAGTTCGCAATCGAGTGATGACCCTTTTTTTCAATTCTTTTTTTTGACACGCAATCCCCCTATTACGATTTAGGGTTTTGTATGTTTTTCGTGGCTCCGCCCGTGAAAAGCATACAAAACCCTAACCCTACATTGTAATTGGGGGTTTGCGTGTCAGAAAAAAAGGGGTAATCGCTCGATTGCGATTGAGCAAAAGGGCCCATTTTTGAGTTTTTACAAAACAAAACACCTTAGGTTTGCAAGACAAACACTTGCAAACCCAATCCCAACTTACATTCGGGGTTGAGGGTTGTATTTTTTACTAAGGCATCTACTAGGTCCCTCGGTAACGGGGCCCACGAGATTCCCTTTCAACGCATGGGGTATCTCGAACCCCCTCCCCCTGCAAACCCTGCGCAAACCCCTCCCTCGAACAATCACAAACACCTCAAAAGTGGGGTTTGTGATTTTTCGAGGGGCCTGATGATGTCATAAATCCGACGTTGTATTTCATGAAACGACTAAATGGTGTTCACGTACTTTTTTTTAACTCGTTGATTTTCTTCGACCTGTGGATACATCACTTTTAGATTAAAAAGCCGCTAGATATGGCGTTATTAAAGAGCGGTTACTGGATATGGAGGACTTCTATGCCAAATCAATGGACACATGGTCACACCCCCCGTATCCTGAGTCTGGTTGAGCCCCCAATCTGCCGCCTCACGCTTGTTCAGAAGCTTCTGCTGAGTTCCGCAGTCACATAATTCAGTATTCAACCAGGTGGCCCAAAAAGGCAAATCGATGAAACATAGTGACTACCATTCCCGCTTTCAGTCACATTTATCATTTATCTTGTATTCACCACTTTTTGTCACTCGTTTCCCTCCAATTCGCTATGTTCACTGAAATTCAGCCATGTTCTTACACACATGCGAGTTTGAACCCGCGCACTTAATTCAGGGTGAGTCCCCTACCGTGTCGCCACCGGCTCTCGGCGAAATGCTCATTTAACGATTCGAAGAGAATCGTTGATAGGTTGTTCCGTGGCAGCGTGGACGTTGTGTGACTGTGAAAATGGCTAGAAACGGAGGTCATGCACTCAGTGTGCTCTATCATCTATCACCATGGAAAACCCCAGATTCACAGGTCAAAACACAGCTATTCGTAGAGCGCTGCAGCTTCACCTTTTCATGCACACACTCGTCGGTGACGTCGTTGACATAGTGGCTAGGCGTGCGAACAAGCGCCTGTTACGCTACCCAATGCTCGACGGTCAGCTGAGGGGCCTAGCGTGGCTTCACGAGATTCATGCAGGTCATCCCAAGGGAATCTACAACATGATGTTGATGTCTCGCCATGCCTGGTACGCCATCATCGACATCATTCGCCGCTACACATCCATCCGTGACACACGTCTCTCCGTGGAAGAAATTGTTTTCATTTGGCTACAGTGTATCACCCATGCCCTTTCCATACGGGACCTCATGGAGAGGTTTCAACGAAAGCGTGCCACCATCTGCCGTGTTCTATGTGAGGTGGTGAATGGCATCAACTCTCTTGCAGCATCACTCATCAGCTTTCCACGAGATGCATCGTGCATCCATGCACCATGGGTGGGACGACAAGACTACCTTCCATGGTTTAGTGACTGTGTGGGTGCTATTGATGGCACGCATGTACCAGTCATTGTTCCTGTACATCGACGTGGTGCCTATGTGAATAGGCATAGTAAAATCACACAGAACATACTTGCTGCTTGTACACCACACATGCATTTTTGTTTTGTAGCTACCAGATGGGAGGGTAGCGCTTATGATGCGAGGATGTTTTCAGACTCTCTCTAACGTGGGTTCTAACTTCCTATGAACAAGTTCCTATTGGTTGATGCTGCTTTTCCCGAGGAGTATGGGCTTATGTCGCCATACCACGGCCGACGGTACCACCTCAACGAGTTTGGACCGGGAGCCTCTCAACCGCAAGATGCTCTGGAGCTTTTTTATTGATGACATGCGGGCGCCCGATCCGTGATTGAGAGGGCATTCGGGGTCCGCAAATGTTGGTTTCAATTCTTGCGCAAACTTCCACATTACGCCATACCATTTAAGCCGCGACTTTCGCTGTTATGCTTCGTTTTACACAATCTCATCCAGGATGTGGACTCCGGTACTGCCGTTGATATCTCATCATACGACTAGGGATGGGGGGACGAGGATGAGAGTAGACCATGGGCGGTGATTGCAAGACAACACAGCAACACTTCAATCCGTGCACAAAGATTACAAATTGCAACTGGGATGTGGGCGTAGTATGAGCAACTATTGGATTCACAGGATTAATTGCATACATAATACAATGATGAATTGCTAAAAAAGGGCTAATCAATATGCATCATCCCCATGCTCGTCCAAGTCCCCTGCCTCCGCTCCAAGCACTTCATGCAAAGCTTGTCGGCCGTCACCTGTGTTCTCCGAGGCAGAACCAACCTGAATGCCACTACCCGCGTCGTCTGCCACGTAAGACGTAAACTTGGGACGTGGGGTTAGCTTGGGGAGTGGTGGGCGCATGGGCTTGTCAACCATGGCATAGGGTGGGTTGTTGGGGTCGCGGCCAAGATAGCGAGAAATGACTTCCATGCATAGCTCACTGGAACTAAACACATAATCCGCACACAAAGCCCAGTCAATTTTCATAGCATCCAAGAAAAAGAGCTTGTTCTTCGTGTGCATCATCTTGTATGCATCCACGAGCTTGACAGCCATGTCATAGCTTGTCTTTGGGCCGTCATCAAATATCACGCACTCCACCTTAGACGGAGTGCGCTGCAGCGGTCAACATGCTCGATCTCGCGGTCTAGAACCGGCTTACGCTTCGTCGGCCGCACAACAATATCCTCATCACCTGATAGGTCGATGGGCTCCCCCACATCACCTCATCTAACACCCTCACTGCTTAAAACATGCTCCCCACATGCCTTATCTCTAGCAAAAAGCCGAGTGGCATCATCAAACCATGGCAACGGCTTTCCTTCCAGCTTACCCTATTTTGGATTTTTATTTCTCACCTCTTCCCACTTCAACGGAGACAACTCGATGTGACATGACCTACGGTATAATCCAATCCCACTTCGACCTACAAGGCCATAAGCTAGCTTCCAACGTGCAACAACTTTTAGCTAATCTGGACCGAACCTGAATCCTGGTGAGGTCCTCCACCATGCAGAACTCACGGGAGAGGTAGGGCGCGATGCGGTCGTGGAGCTTGGTCATCCGCCCACTGGTTCCATGGTACTGCGTCACATAAGCCAGGGCCACCTTCACGAGCATGCAGCCTCCCTCGGCCGTCCAGAAGTTTTTCTCAAGCTGATTGGCGACGGTGCGGTCATCACAAGAGCCTTGTCGTCTGGCTTGATGGAGAGCGTTGACAGGGTTGGACCCATCACCATGTTTGGCGCGGTCTTCATACGCATGGCATGCTCGTTCCAGCCACGAACCGAAGCGACGCCTGCGTCAGAGTAGCATCGCAAACACGGCGCGAGGGGCATGTCGATTCCACGTGCGAGTGCATTGCGGTTGTCGCCCACCAACGGCTTTTGGTTGTACTCGACTTCACCACCGGGCGCCTCGTACGCTTCGTCGCGTTGACGACACATGCGTGCAAGGAATGGGATGTGGTCCAAGGAGGAGCCTTGAGCCACAGAGGGAGACAGTGACAGCGTAGGCATGCTGGTGAAGCGACCGGTGGAGTTGGAGCTTGAGGGTTCGGTCATGCTGTCGGAAGGAGGCGTCGGGAATGTGAGAGCTGTAAGAAGTGCACTGACCAGTCGGCCTTTGTGCATGACAAGCATCGAGGTGGCGACGCGATGATGCAGTTCGGCCAGGGATGCGCATCGGTTCAAACGTTTGCATTTCAATGCTCATAGTACAAATTTTTAAAGAAATCAGCATCCACCAATCACTACCGGTAGATTAGTTGAACGTCAACTTCGTACTTACTCTTCACTTCATTGGAATTTAGCCACGTAATCCCGAGTTCAATACACTCAGTGACTTTCTTTCAGTGAAATCAGCGAAAATGGGGTCCGTAACTCTACTCCACTGAAAGATGAAGGCTTCATTGACCGCCAAAAGTAGGCGAGAAAGTATCGAACACCGTCACATTTTCTGGTGGGATCGCAACATTTCTAGTCACCTCGCTAACGTCCATGTCAGCTCGCCACGCATAGTGGCACGCGCGAAAGGTCATTGAATACCAGCGAAGACATCAATGGTGCGAGCTAGTACGGATATTCCGAAAACGGTGCGAGCTAAACTTTCGCAACGTCAATGATGCGAGCTTATCCTCGCGTCAACGCGGATGGGAGTGAATCCGACTAAGTATAAGCTCGCACCATCTATGTTTTGCTCAGAGAAACGTTGCAGGAAGATGATGCCAAAAAGCAACATGAAACGGACAACAAATACCGCGACAACAAGATTGACTTCGTTCAAGATCCCAACGTTCATGGGAAGCCCGCATTCCAGGAAAGAAGTGAAACAATCATTCAATCACCAACAATCGCAACTATGCAAGGAAAAATGAGGGAAACGACCACACGTACCCGCGAACGGCCTTNGTTCAAGATCCCAACGTTCATGGGAAGCCCGCATTCCAGGAAAGAAGTGAAACAATCATTCAATCACCAACAATCGCAACTATGCAAGGAAAAATGAGGGAAACGACCACACGTACCCGCGAACGGCCATGAAGGTATGCATACGACATTCACTAAACATCCGTTCCCGCATCCCACAACTTACTTGGCATATTTCACATATACCACAGAACAAAGAAAAGTTTGGAAAACATAAATCTCAAAGAAAAAAATACTTTATCCATTAGAAAAGACAGTTTTGTGACTGTTTTCCAATTTTTCCATCAACATACATCAACCATTATTTTGGTACTTTTATCAAAATCCAAATGTATATTTTAACATGTGTATCAACATCAATATTTCTATACATGTATATATACATATCTATAGCTATAGATATTAGTATAGATATGTATCTAAATATCTATGTCTATACGTATTTCTATTAGTATATCTATATCTTTGTCTACATCTATATCTACATACATATGTATATCTATATTAATATCTAAATCTATATCTATATCTATATGTATATCTATATCTATATTTATATCTAAATCGATACATATTTCTATATCTATATCCAAATATACATCTATATGCATATCTATATCTATATCCATATCCACATCTATATCTATATTTACATATATATTTATATCTACGTCTATATGTATATCTATATCTATTTCTATTTTTATATCTATATCTATATCTATATCCATATCTATATCTATATCTATACTTAAAACAATATTTATATCTATATCTATATCTAAATCTATGTATATTTTTCTATCTATATCTATATCTATATCCATATCTATATCTATATCTATACTTAAAACAATATTTATATCTATATCTATATCTAAATCTATGTATATTTTTCTATCTATATCTGTATCTATATTGATATATAGATCTATATCTATATCTATATCTACATCTACATCTATATCTATATACATATCTATATCTATATCTATATTTATATTTATATATTTATCTACATCTATGTCTAAATCTATATTTATATCTTTCTCTATGTATCCATAAATATATCTATATGTATCTATGTATATATATCTATATCTATATCATATATATATCTATATGTATATATATATTTATATCTATATCTATATCTTTATCTACATATATATCTATATATATCTATATCTATATCTATATCTATATCTATATCTATATCTATATCTATATCTATATCTATATCTATATCTATATCTATATTTATATCTATATCTTTATGTATATCTATATCTCTATCTATATCTCTATCTATATCTATATCTATATCTATATCTATATCTACATCTA
>SZWC01022674.1:15892-20892 GCA_023375785.1 Penium margaritaceum
ATGTATGTATGTATGTATGTATGCATGTATGTATGTATGTATGTATGTATGTATCTTTGTTTGTTGTTATGTTTGTATGTATGTATGTCTGTATGTAAGTATCTATGTATGTATGCATGTATGTATGTATGTATGTATGTATGTATGTATGTGTGTGTGTGTATGTATGTATATATGTATGTATGTATGTATGTATGTATGTATGTATGTATGTATGTATGTATTTATGTATGTATATTTGTATGTATGTATGTCTGTATGTATGTATGTATGTATGTACGTATGTATGTATGTATGTATGAATGTATGTATGTATACATGTATGTATGTATGTTTGTATGAAAGTCTGTATGTATGTATGTTTATGTGTATGTATGTATGGAACTATGTATAAATGATTGTATTTTTGTATGTTTATACATGTATGTATGTATGTATGTATGCATGTATGTATGTATGTATGTATGTATGGATGTATGTATGTATGTTTGTATGTGTGTATGTATGTATGTATGAATGTATGTATGTATGTATGTATGTATGTGTGTATGTATGTATGTATGTATGTATGCATGTATGTATGTATGTATGCATGTATGTATTTATGTATGTATGTAGGTGTGTATGTATGTTTGTATGTATGTATGTATGTATGTATGTATGTATGTATGAATGTATGTATGTATGTATGTATGTATGTATGTATGTATGTATGTATGTAAGAATGTATGTATGTATGTATGTATGCATGTATGTATGTATGTATGTATGTATGCATGTGTATATGTATGTATGTATGAATGTATACATGAAAGTATGTTCACATATATGTATGTATCTAACTATGTATAAATTTTTGTATTTTTGTATGTTTATGCATGTATGTATGTATGTATGTATGTATGTATGTATGTATGTATGTATGTATGTATGTATGTATGTATGTATGTATGTATGTATGAATGTTTGTATGTATGTATGTATGTATGTATGTAGAGTTGGGGTCGATTAGAATCGAATCTCGGTTTTCTCGGTTTTCAAAACCGGAAAACCGAGATCAAAACCGACCGAAACCGGTTACTCGGTTTCGGTTCGGTTTCGGTTTCCACCCTCAAAACCGAAACCCCGGTTCTGAAACTCGGGTTTCCGTGAGGGGGAAAACCGATTTAGGTCGGTTTTTTGGTTTTTCGGTTTTTCGGTTTTATGAGAAAAACCGAGGCGTCGATTAGAGAGCGCCTCGGTTATTGCCTACAATAGGAAGGGCAGAGGCACTTCCTATCTTCATTCTGCACCTCCCTTTCACCTTACTTCCAGCACTTAGTCTCCAGACGACGAAGGCGGCGCGCGTGGCTCTCCAAGCTGTGAGGGAAACCTTACAGAGTTAGCCAAAACTCTGCTGGAATCTGAAACTAGGACAATGGCATCCAACCCCTCCTCGCCATCTCGGACGTCGAAACTCAGCGACTTCATAGAGGTTGCATTCAGCAGCGGCGGCGATGGTCGCGAATCTGCTAAAACCAAAAGCCCCACTAAGGTGTGGGGGGTGGGTGCTGGAGCTGCGCTGCTGCGAGCAACGGTGGAGGACCGTGGGGACTTTATCCTCACACCTGAGGACATTGCTGTCCACACCACCACCCCCTCGCAGACAGAGAGGGATGACGTGGAAGCAAGAGTGGATCGCGTGATCCACGAGACGCAGCGTGACCAAGACTTCCCTCTCTTGGAGAGCGCGACGTCTCCCTCTCGCCGTGGCGCATCATCACCTCCCAGACGTGAGAAGGAGCCCGGCATGGTGGGGCGTGTGGCGGCTGCAGCTGCAGCAACGCCTAAAGGCAAGGTGCTCACGGCAGCGGCACAACGACCCAAACAGGCTATCTCTGTGCTTGATCGCCTGCGCCAGCAGCGCGAGAAGGTGTTGGCTGCTTCACGCCGTCCTAAGGGGCCAGCAGCCAAGGTGGTGAAGGCTGCAAGGGCGATCACTTCTCCAGTGGCTGCCTCGGCAGCCGCCACAGGGGTGTCGTCCACCGGCGGAGGGAGCAGTTCAGGGGTTCAAGCACTCCCAGCAGCGGCAGCAGCAACAGGATCACCCGTTGCAGCCGCTGCCGCACGCCCCCCCGTTGCTGCTGCAGTTGAGGCTGGGGTAAAGTCCGCCATCGTTGCAGACGCTCCTCGCATTGCCGTTGAACCCGGGTGGTCCTCCCCTGCCACTCGGGCATACGGCCGGCGTCATAAGGAACGCGTCGGCGTTGCGGACGTGGATGTGGGCAGCGGGCAGTTTGGTGTGTTGGGTGGTGGCGACGGTGCGGAGGAAGACGAAGGGGAGGACAGTGATGACTGCTTCAGGCGTGGCAGCCGGAAAGGGAAGGAGAAGGTGGTNTCAGTGAAGCGCCATGGCCTACCACCGTGGGACACGGACCCACGGATGGTTACCCTAACACAGCCTTTCATCATCCGCACCAAGATGCCTACGAGAGTGCAGAACGCCGTGGCCGCCCGCATCGAGGCGGCCATGGTAGACCAAGAGTTTGTTGGTGCGTACGGCAACCAGTGGGAGTTGTTTGAGTACGACATGTTCAAGAAACTCTTGAGAGACGACCCGGTTGTGCGGCACGACCTCATCAAGGCGATGGGCGGTAGACTGCCTGTGCCACGCGATCGTGCAAGTGAGATGGCGGTGATATTCACGGGTCCGTGGATGACCACGCAAGCGACCAATGAGATCATGGCGTGGAAGACTCCTGTGAGGGGTGTGCAGCAGACTGTGGTGGAGAATGGCATTGGGGAGAAGAGGAAGCGGCAGACCGCTGTGGGTGTTGGTGGTGAGAGAGAGGAGGGTAAGAACGACGATGACGGTGATGATGATGAGGGGGGCGATGACAAAGAGGACGAGGACGAGGACGAGGACGAGGAGGAGGACATGCCTTTGTCACAGCGCGGGCGGGGGCGTCGGGGTGGGAGGGGTGGGAGAGGTGGGAGGGGTCGAGGACGTGGGCGAGGACGCGGGCGGGGCTCACGCGGTGCACGTGGTGGGACTTCTGCAGGTGGGCCGGGTTTGTGGGCTGACAAGGAGCCTTCCATTGCAAAGGCTCGAAGGATTGCTGACAAGGATTTGGCAGCAGGAGCAGGTGGCACAAGAGGGGCAGCAGCGTCAGCAACAACAGGAGGGAAGAGCAACGACGGTGATGGAGCGAGTGGGGAGAGAGGGACAGCGGAGAGGCCACAGAGGGTGGGGGCGCAGAAGGGTGGCATTGCAGGCAGGGACACCAAGTGGGAGTTGCGACATGCGGATGAGAGCCTCATGACAGAAGAGGAGTGTGCAGCAGAGACGGCGCGATTGATTGAGTTGGCACTAGAGTTGAAGGAGAAGACACAAAAGAATTCACAATCAGTGAAGTCGTTCTTTGTGCCGCACCCGACGTGGAAGGATTATTTCATTTGCAAGGGATGTGGGGAGCATGCGCAGGGTTCTCAAGGAGGTCCCACCAACCGTGCACGACACCTCTTTTACTGCCATGCAAAGGCAATCTTTTGGAAGGTGTTTCCAGAGGGGGCGTATGGTCATCCAGGGTTGTTTGAGGGGAAGGACACCCATGGGCCTGTGTTGCGTACAATGGCCACTGGTCATCCTACGTTCTCACGGGCTCGTTTGAACGCAGCCATCCGCCGCTTCTTTGTACGGGCCAACATTTCCTTTCGGATTGTGGAGATGAGGGAATTTTTGCAAATCTTGTTGGAATGCAACCCCGATGCTGAGGCACCAGACCGCAAGTCCCTCAGCGAGTCCATCAAGCTCGACTTTGAAAAGTACAGGAAAGTGTTGAATGAGAGGTTGTTGAACATGGTTTGCAAGCTGGCGCTGACGCTTGACCTGTGGAGTGGACAGAACCGCCTTTCTTACCAATCTGTGACCGCGCATTGGCTGGATGACCGTTTCGCCATCCAATGTTGCGTGTTGGACTTCATGCAGATCAAGGGGAGGCACACAGGTCAAAACTTGGCGGATCACCTCTCCACCCTACTCTTTGACGAACTGGGCCTCCACTGCCGCATCCTCAGCGTCACCATGGACAACGCCAACAACAACAAGAGGATGGCGGACATCCTCTGCCACGATCGCCCAGAGCAGGTCCGTCATGAGTTCTTCCTCCCCTGCTTCTGTCATGTCATCAACTTGACGGTGCAGATAGTGTTGGAGACTGAGTCAGAGGTTGAGGCCTGCATTGCGCGTGTGCGCAAGATCGTGGCGGTTTTCCGCTTGTCGCCGCTGCTGAACGAGGTATGGCGGGATCTGAGGGAGGGGATGGTGGACAAGCTCATAGTGGATGTCGCGACGCGCTGGGACAGCACCTACGACATGCTGGAAGCATTCACGGCCACTGCACCAATACGCCATGAGTGGTTGAAGAGGAAGGAGCCACATGAGCGCGAGTCCTTTACCATGACCGCGCAGCAGGACACCCTTGTGGCGGCACTGCTGAAGATCCTCGGACTCTTTTGCGAGGTCAGTGTGGAGGCAGAGGGGGAGCAGTACAGTACACTGTGGCGCGTGGTGCCTGACTACTAAAGGCTGATTGCGCACTTGGAAAAGTGCATGGTCGACCCTGCAGTGCCAAAGACGTTGCACGCGTCGTTGGAGGCTGGGCGCGCAAAGCTGAAGGACTACTTTGAGCAGCTGAGTGATGTGCCCTATGCTGCAACTGTTCTGCATCCCGGGCTTCGCCGTAATTACTTCACAGACATCGTTCCAGAGGGTATGCGCATGAGTGCTGAGGCCATCCATGAGAAGGTGAAGGGCTGCATGGAGCCCTACCTCGAGGAGGCGCAGAGTGGGAGGGAGGCAGAGGCGGAGAGGGCAGAGCAGGCAACAGTAGTGGCAGGTGGCAGTAGCAGAGGCAGCAGTGAAGGTGCAAGCAGCAGGCAACTGACCATCCGTGGAGCGCAGCAGAGAGTGACGAGGGGCAGGGGCCGATCACAGAGTGGCAATAGCCTTTTTGCGCATC
>SZWC01022675.1:16842-41181 GCA_023375785.1 Penium margaritaceum
ATATACATATACATATACATATACATATACGTATACATATACATATACATATACATATACACATACATATACATATACATATACATATACATATACGTATACATATACATATACATATACATATACACATACATATACATATACATATACATATACATGTACATATACATATACATGTACATATACGTAAAAACATACGTATAAATGTACATATACATGTAGATTGAGATATATGTTTGCATACATATTCATGAAAAGAGATGAATACAAACATGCATATACATATTCATGTGTATATATATATGTGTGTCTTGAATTCATGTAGTGAATGATAAAGATACATATTTATGATAATAAAGAAGCATGTAGACATATAAATATATAGACACGTGCACGTACCTATCTTCAAGTTGATGTTGTTTCATTCAATTTCTTCATTGAATTTCACACCTTATGACAAATGATGGATTTTTGCTTTTATTGGGATCCAAATGAGCAGTGTAGGATGGACTCTCCCATGAAAGGGAGGGTGAAACCGTCCATCATCTTTGTTTTGTTGGCCAGACGCGTGAGTCATGCACTTGTTTTGGTGCAATCGCCATGTTCTGCCGGCCACTGAACTGTTTGACTGCTCATCTACAAGTATCTTATTGGGTCCCTTAAGGGATCGCCGATATGGATACGTCCTAAGTAACCCCATTGATGTTGCGATTATTAGGAAATCCCGCTGTTTACTTGTCGCGGCTAGATAACCCCACATATGTTTTTGCTGGCGGAAAACAAGCAAGCCGATCCGGACGAGGGTTGAGGATCACCATGTCCCTCATTGCAGCAAGGTTTTGTGGGCATCGAGAGAGCAGCTCGACATGCCGATGAACAGCGGAAGATTTTCAGGGATGACCATGGATCAGCCCTGCGTCCAAGTCCGATCCAGGAAGAAGATAAGGAGGTTTGGACTGAAGGGAAACATGACCATATCAGTTTTCTTTCGTCCATGGCAGGCACCGTGCACATATGTGCATGCCATGTATAGCTTGCTCTTTGAGCCATGCCATGCACAAGCCCACATGGCGCGCTAGTCTGCGTGTGGAGAAAATGAGAGCATGCTTTTTGGTGGTCAAAGAGTCGCTAGCTTTTGGTGCGGACGCCAAGCCAGTCCCGCCAAGCCGTTGCGATCAGTCTTGCAATCCCCCCAAACCTTTCCTGCACCAGAAAACCAAACCAGAAGCACAACGTGCCCCAGCCAAACCCCCTCCAGATGATGCAACCGGCGGACACCCAGTTAATTAACAGGATGAACTGCCTGCGCAACGGTGGGGTCCTTCACACCAAAGCGTGCTGAACTGCGGGGCATACACGCGGAAACTCCAGGTTCAGCAGGCCTCTCAACTCTTGGTTTGCGAGGCCTGGAGAACGTGGGTCGAAGTACCAGGCGCACTTTTGTGGTGCCAGGACACGTAGTTCAAAAGCTCTGTGAAGGCGCCAGTCGTATGAAGTCCCGGTTTTTTTTTCCAAGTGATCTTTGAAGACGTCTGCTGTGCAAAAATGGCTAAAGCGCCGACAGTGAGCAGGAAAAAATAGAAAAAAAAAACGCTGGCTCAAGTCGCCACCCTCGGCGCATAAGGACAAACTGACTGCGTCAGCATTTGCGACTTTCCACATCATGAGTACCAGTTGCCAGGAGTTGCTATACCCTCAGTGGTGTAGCAACTTCTAGAAACTAGACAACCGCGCCAAGCCCTTACCGCCAACGACTGACAATGCAAGGCAACGACATGGGTCAACGCTGTCTGAAAACTGTCAAAAAAACGTGCTAAATGGATTTCAAGCGCAAACGCGCCAATGTGACTTCAGCAACCCCCATTGTGAAAGGAGGCCTTGTACCAGTACATCCTGATCATCCGTATAATCTTGGTCGGCCGCTCAGGTGGGCGTACAACCTTGACCACCACAACCAGGCAAGAGATTCTGACATTCCAAGCTCCAGAGAGATTGAAAAGTTTGAAGTGAAGCGGGACATAACACTTTTCATCAAGAGGAGGTCCAAAAGAGGATTATGTAGTCAATTTAGACCTCTTTCCAAGCATCAGTGTGAGATTTTTTTACACAAGTGCATTTAAGAATGATTACACTAGGGCACCTACGTTAACAACGTTTGATTTGCTCCATCAATGGGGTGCAATTGAATAGTGCACTACCGGAGATAGCCACAAGTAACGCAACCATTTGCATGTGAAAAAACATAAATTAACAAAAAGCACTACAAGTTGGAGGCTCTCCCCTTTCTCATGTCTACAACGGTAGCAAACTACATGGAATCCGATGAATTCACCTCGAACACTATTGAGGGGAGGTCAGTCTTGCGGTTTTTCTGAAAAACTCTTTGCTAGTTTTTCCAAATGGTAGAACCTCAGATGTCCATCTCGTTAGCAATGGTGCCTTGCCTTTGAATTGTTCCAAGAATCCAGCTTGCCATTCACCTCTGGATTAGCACACTGTTAGGACTGAAGAGAGAAACTAATCCAAGAAATACTGTGGAGACATGGTTCTTACAAAACTTTCTGAAGTTTAAATGAGTATTCTTTTAATTTTTGTTTCTCCTTGTACTAGATGGGAGAAGCGGGCACAAGCAGTATTGTATGATGTGTGTAAGAGATAAACCAACCAACAAGTTTCTCCAACCCATGACAAAAAAAAATTTGTTAGCCATTGTTGTGATAAGTGACATTCCCGTCAACTTGTACAGTTTGCTGTGACCACTCGGCCATGTCCATGCCCGTGTGGAGCCACGTGGCACCCGTGCGTTGTCTGATGATGGATCACCTACTCCGAGCTGACCGATTACCACCCCAGAGTCTTGGATGTTGTCTCGGACCTTCTGCAGTTTTCCCGCAGCTTGTAGGATTATATCGGTGGACTGGCCGTGGGCCCGATTTGTATGTTTTGCATTGTGTTTCCACAGTTTGATGCCGTATACATGCATGTCACCAGTCATAGTGTACAACTCAAGATCCTAAATGTTTAGGTTGAGACGGGCTAGCGTTAAGACTTGTCTGCGCATAGTTACGGCCAAAACAATGTTTTTGGGCCGGTTTTAGGACTGACCTTGTACTTCCACGTGCGACACCCGCCATGCGCTGCAGCAGGTATTCATGCTGTGGACCTGTCATTTGTTCATTCTCTCTGCATTAGTAAGCTATTGGAGCTTATGAGACTTTGCACGTCTCCCTAGCCTGACTCTTGCTGTTTCTTGCACCTACTTGGTTGCTAATGCGTCAGTTAACTAGACAGTGTCACCATGTCAGTAGTAGCAAGGTTAGGAAGCTTCCTAGAAGTTTCTCATGGTATCAGAGCAGTGAGATCTCTCTCATTGAGCTGTGCCGCAGAGATGCATCATAGGCAGCAGCAGTGCGCGTCACCCCCGCCGTCGTATCCTAGGACTCGTTGCAGCCGTTTGGAGCACGGACATCACCACAAAAATCCCACCACGACACTGGGTGAGCTGTGGAATTTTCTAGCTCCTCCAGCCACGCCAAGCAACAGAAGCAGCACTGGGTGGCAGCAGAAGCCATGTTTGGCTGCCCATCTCTACAAAAAATGGGAAAATCAGCCCGCAACAGCTCGTAGTAGTCGCTACAAGTAGTGGCAGCGTGCAGCAGCAACAGCAGCTCACATCAGCCGTGACATGAGCAAACGCGGGCAACAACAACATAGTAGTGATGGCAGAAGTAGCAACAACGCAGCAGCAGTGGCGGCGGCCACAACAGCGGTAGCGAGTAGTGCTGCTGTGCAACACTACTGCACAACACAAGTACATAGCTGCACAGAAGCTATGTAGCATTGCGTGTGGCTGTGCAGAATTACGCACGGCTGCGCAAGGCTATGGAGGACTGTGCAGGCGTTTGCAGTGCTGCAAAGGGCTATGTAGGGCAAGGGGTGTTGACACGGTCACCCCCACCGAGGAGTCCGCGTGACTTCCAAAAAAGAAACTGCTGGCGTAAAGTACGCGAGCATTAAAAAATGGTAGTGTTTTTTTCGCTGGCGTGAAAACGCTCATGTCACTATTGGCTATGCTGATGTCAGTAATTTTGGGGTCAAAATGTCATCTTTCCTTGACATTTCATATTGCTGGCTCCGCCAGTACAGATGGCATCAGTCTGCTGCTGCTGTAGACTGATGCCATCTGTACGCTCACTAAGCATCTTAGTGGTCAGTCCACGGCCCCACGGCAGACCTCCTAGGGATTTGGCGGTGTCATACCCTCTGTACAACAGTTAGCATCTGCACCGATGACAGGAGCAGGACGTGACCCGCCATCTCCTCATCCTTGGGATGAGAACCCTGACATGCCAGGTATGGAGGATGGTACTCATGAGGGCAAGATTTGCGTGCTTCAGGAGCGTGTCCTTCAGCTTCAGACGAGTTCTTGGTCCCCACAAACATCTAGCTCTTTTTTTTTAGATCCGATCCTTGCCTGATTCCTACCCTAGCTACCCGAGCGACTTTCCTCGTCTTGGTGTCTTCCGCATTCCTTGTTCTTCTTAGCCTGTGGTTGCTCTCCCTACGGAGCGACAACCCAAGGACTTCGAGACATTGCCCCCACAATCTGTCAACGAGGACGGCTTTAACTGCTGGGAGATTCTTTTCCAAGTCTGGGCCACTTCAAAGGGAGTATGGCCCTAGTATCATAGTGCGTACCAGGTTATGGATCACGCACAAGAGCTGACTGCGGCCAGGGTGATGTGCAAACTCCTTTACGCCATGCCGCATGAGACCGTCGTGGACTTCCGCCCGTTCCTTCAAGAGGCCGCCACAGGTGCGGGTGTTGATTCACGTGGGGGTTGGGACCAGGCATTGTCCGTGCTTGTTGCAAAGATGAACGCCACCGGCATGGCTCACATTCGTGCCTTTCACTCCCTTTGGTGGAGACCTGCCGAGCCTGCATCCGACTACAGGCGGCGGGCCATGCACATCTACACGCGCCTTGTGACCTCAGGAGGTACACTTCTGTGGGCGCTCCGTACAATCATGTACGGAGTCTTCCTTGAGCACATAGACATCTAGATAAGGTACAATGACGTGGTGCTCGAGCCCTTCTCCACCTCCCTGAAGCTTCTTTCTTGGGTACATCGGCTTTTCCTCTAGGTGACTTCCGCCTGTGAGGCTGCCATGGCCCATCAAGAGAGTCCCCTTGCTGCAACGGTCATCACGTTGCCACCAAAGTCCTTCTCACAGTCCGCTCCTCCATCATCTGGCACATCTTCCTCTTTCTTTTCCGTCCTGACTCAGAGGCAGGGTGTGGCAGTAGCGGCATAGTGGAAGAAGGGGAAAAAGGGGCGTGGTTTGGGATAGCCGCAGTCACAACAACAGCAATCACCGGGTAGAAGCCGTGGACACATTGTTGACAGCTACAACTGTGGAGGTGCTCATCGCTACACCAGGTGCCAGCAGTCGCTGGACTGGGCGCGGATCACGCGCGGTCTTTAGGCTACCCACGTACCATGATCCACGGCGAGCAGCGCAGCCTCAGGTCGCGCGGCAACCACGACCGCAACAGTTCCCATAGCAGTTCTCGCCTCCCCGCCGGTGAGCAATGGTGAACCGGACCCACGTGACCGTACCATTGCCAACTTCTGTCACCTTCTAGCACTTTGCTTTCAGGAAGGTGCGAGTGTTTTGTCACAGCCGCATTGTTCACTGGCTGTTTTCTCTTATGTTCTCGTAGCTCGTGATGAACTGTGGGGGGGCACAGCTGGCATGTGATTATGATGGGCCTGATAATACCAATTGGATTCATGAGTCTCACCTTTGTTTCCTTCGTCGTACCTCCTCACATGTTGCTCAACGCCCTTGTGATGTCAAATGTTCCATTACTCGTTGCACAGTGACGTCCTCCGGATGTGATCCTGGTGGCAACTGGATCATGAATTTTGGTGCCACTTACCTCATAAGTTGTCGGCATAGTGACTTTGTTGTCCTCATTCCTGTTGCTTCCATTCCCTCTATTCACACATGCTCTGGTCAATTGTTGCCAGTCCAGGGTGTTGGGGTTGTGTGCTTTGATGATCCGTTTGGCCCCCTCTATCTTTTTTAGGTGCCTTTTGTGCTTGACCCTGAGCTTAGCTTGCCTTTTGTGCATGCATGGAAACTCTCTGTGGAGCACACCGCAGACTCTACGAATGTGACCACTGTTGACACTCATACCGTTTCTCTTCATACCTCCGTCGTGGAAGACTTGTATTGTGTCTCTCGGATCTCTTCTTCTCATTGCTCCCCTTCCCTTCCCGCTTGTATGTTTATCACTGGTGTTCTCTCTATTGAGCACCAACAACTACTGCATCATTTCCTATGTCATGTGGGCACTGACAGTGTGTGATAGCTCATTCAGACACAGCCTGCACTTGATTTTGACGCAGCCTCACTCGAGAGGGTGCCCAAGACCAACTGTCTGTTTTGCGCTAAGGGTAAGATGCATCACTGCACCTACCCTGACTCCCATTCTCAAGCTCTTTGCCCACTCGAGTTGGTCCATTCGGACCTTCTCGGTCCTCTCGCTGTTGAGTCCTTGTCCAACCGGGGCCAATACATCCTAACCGTGACTAGTGACTTCATCCAGATGCGGTGGTTCTACAGCCTGCGCCAAAAGACTATGCCGCTCTCGCAGTTCATCTCTAGCTAGTGATTGTTGAGCGTCAGTCCCGCAACACGCTGCACACATTTTGTGCGGATTGCGGCGTTGAGGTTCTTGGCAAGATGGACAATTTCTTCGTCCAGCACAGGGTTTTTCAAGAAGGTTTTGCTCCTGCTAGTCCTCAGCAGAACGGTGTTTGTGACCACAGGAACCGCACCATGGAGGATGCGGTTGGTGCTATGTGGTCAGTGTGTAGTCTCCTGGAATCCTTTGCATTTGAAGGATTTGCCTACATGACGTGGGTCTGGAATCGCCTCCCGCACGGTCCTCTTCCTGACCATGTTACATCGTACGAGCTTTGGTTTGGACACCATGCCGATCTGCATCTCGCTTGTGTCTGGGGGTCCGTGGCTTCTGTGTGGTACATTGAGGACTAGCAGGAGTCTGAGGTCTCCCTGCAGTGTCACTTGTGTGCCTTTGTAGGCATCTTCCGGCGGTCAAAGGCCTGGCGTTTTTGGGACCCTTCCCATCGTTGCATTGTTGAGTCCCACGACACGCTGTTCTTTGTGTCTCTCACCTGCTATGACCTAACGTCTATCACGACGATGCTTGTGAGGCACGTTCCTACCTATGAGGCTTCTCAACAAATGGGGGAGTCTGGGCCTACGAGCACCTCTCGTCCGGCTAATGTGTCTGTTTGAGCCACCTCCACTTCTTGGTCTCCGGCTCTTGATGACCCAGCGATCATTGTTGTTCGCCCAGATATCTCTCCAAACCAGCCTGTCTCTATTCCTGTTCCCTCACACCCCACAGGCACCCATGATTCTGTACCCATGTCCACCACTACTCCTGCCTCTGTGCATGACCCTGAATCTGCCGCTGCTGGTACACCCTACCTTGTGTTTACCGTCATTTCACCAGCATCTTAACATTAGCATCCTCACATTGCATCACCTACCCCTTTGCCTCAGTCCTCACCAGGTGTGGTTGCGCATGTCTCTGAGCCTGAGGTGAGCTCCTTGAGCCCAGGTTAATTGCATGGGCTTGGTGGCCGCCTTCCACCACTGGTCTCCAGATTCAAGGGAGTGTCCTGTTCCGCACCTAGGCGCTCCACTCGCAGCATTGCGAGTGGTGACCCAGGCACAAAGGCCCTAGGCCTGAGTGTCCACACGGATCTCACAGAGGTACATCCAGCGTGCCTTATAGGGCACAGTCTGAACAATCATGAGTTTTGCATCGCTTGTGATGCAACAACTGACCTTGGGGTCTTTCACCCCAGCTCTGAGGCATGTGCACTTGCCACTAAGAGCTGCCCCTCAATGGCGCTTGATCTGGGCACAGTGAGGGAGGCTCTCTCATCAAAGAATGCAGACGCGTGGCATGCTGCTCATGAGGATGAGCTTTGTGCCATCTGAGAGCACGGAGTTTACAAGCTAGTCGTCCTTGTACCTAGGAGGAAGGCTATTGAGGTAAAGTGATGGCCGGATGGCTCACTAGAATGCAACAAGGCTTGGTTGGTCATCAAGGGGTATTACATTGATGCTCTTTCCCTTGTCGGCTGCATGAACTCAGCTCGCACTCTGTTTGGTGTGGTAGCTCAACATGACTGGGAACTTCACCAAAGGGATGTGAAGAATGCATTTCTCCATGGCTCTCTCGATGAGGAGATTTACGTGGTTCAACCACCAGGCTTTGAAGATGGTGATATGGTCTAGCACTTACGCAAGTCCTTGTATGGACTCAAGAAGTCTCGGTGGGAGATTCTAGGCACTGTGCGGGATATGTATAGAGTGAGGCAAATCCCTCTCTCTTTATCGGACGGTTGCTTGAGTGGTTCACCGCCATCCTGGTCTATGTGGACGACCTTTTGATTGTGTCTCCCTCCATGGGAGACACGACAACGTGAAGGAGGCCGAGGCAGTCCTCTAGAACGCCTACAGGTTGAAGGATCTTGGTCCTGTAGTAGTGTTTCTTGACATGGAGATCGTGCGAGACCGCAGATGTTGGACACTTCTACTGCATCAGGCCCGATACACAGGGGTTGTGGAAGAGAGTTTTAGTGACCTCCTTGGCATAGTGCCCACAGCCTCTACATATCTCGAACCTAACAAGTAGGATTTCCTAAAGGTGGATGGTCCCATGCAGTTGGGAGAGACAATGAATGTGACCTCGTATCTCATTGGATCTGCGATGTACCTGACCACTACCACACGCCTCAATATTGCTTTTGCCGTTCACCTCCTTACATAGCTTTTGTAGGCTCCACGTGCTAGAGCCCTTCATACAGCTGTGCGAGTGGTGCAGTACGTGGTCTCCACATCGTACCTCAGACTCTGCTTTTGTCGGTAGTGTTTGGTGGTTTTTGACGTCTACACCGACATTGACTAGGCCTGGATTCCACATGGACGCGGTCGCACCGGCTACGTGTTCCTACTTGGTGGTACCGTTGTGTCCTGGCACAGTGAGAAGCCAGGCTACATTGCACGTAGCTTGTTGGAGGTGCAGTATGTTGCTCTGGGTGCAGGGGCTGCTGAAGCAGTGTGGCTACAGCGCCTTTTCCTTGAGCTGGGCTAGTCAGTGCCCGCCATTGTGCTTCGCTGCGACAACCAGAGTGTTTTTTCCATTGCGGAGAACTCTGGTGTTTTTCATGCTTGCACAAAGCACATTACGGTTGAGCATTACTTTGTGCGTGATCTGGTGGAGAAACACGCAATCTCCGTCATCTGGGTCAGCATTGAAATGCAACATGGTGATTTCTTGACAAAGGCACTGGCTCACGGGAAGTTTCTGCTGGCCATTTACCGTACTGGATCATGAATTTGCCCATGCGTTTCATAAGTTATTCTTTGTCGTTTGGGAAAATCAGGGTGATAACTTTGGTGATAACAAAATATGGTGTACCCTTTGTAATCCCGAGGATAAAAGACTAAGAACAAGGCAGTTCGACTCGAACGCAGTCGCAACAAGTGCCTGCCCTCGCAGATTAATGTGCCACTTCACCCTGCGTGTCACCGAAATGTCCTCCTATGCCGCCAAACATGTATTTCCGTGCATGTTTCACGTCCGATGTCACCATTCGGCTTCTCCTCAAAGGGGGAGTTGAGACTATTGGCGAATTTAGTGTTCCAAATCTCCCAGTCTAGCGGCTTGGGTGACCACCCATAAAGCTAAAAAAGACCCATTTTTAGGTGAATTATAGTAACACTACAAAGGAAATAAAAATCTCGGCGAATTCATGATCCAGTATGGTATTTTATTGGGCTTTGCCCCTTGCTTGAGAGTGGTTGAATGCGAGGTGTGTCTATGTCTGTGTCATGACTATTTCTACACTCGTTGTTGCATTTGTTTCAATGCTGCACGCGTATGGACACGCGTACCATCGGGTCATGGGGGAGTGTTGTGATTTGTGATATCTTGTCAACCTATACAGTTTACTCTGACCACTCGGCCATGTCGATGCCTGTGCAGATCCCTGATGCAGACCTAGGTGGCACCAGTGCATGGTCTAGTGATGGACCACCTACTCGGAGCTGACCGACGGCCGCCCAAGAGTCCTATATGCTATCTGGGACCTTCTGCAGTTCTCCTACAACTAGTAGAATTTCATTGATGGACTAGCCGTGGGCTCGATTTGTATGTTTTGCATTGTGTGTGCACTTTTTGATGCAAGATGCATGCATGTGACCAGTCATAGCGTCCGACTTGAGATCCTATACATTTTGGTTAAGACATCGCAGCATTCTGACTTGTCTATGTATAGTTACAGCCAAAACAGTGTTTCTGGGTCGGTTGTAGGACAGACCTTGCACTGACACGTGCGACACCTGTCGTGCGTCACGGTAGGTATTTATGCTGTGGACTTATCATTTATTCACTCTCTCTGAATTACTAAGCTATTGGAGCTTATGAGACTTTGCATGTCTCCCTAGCCTGACTCTTGCTGTTTTTTGCACCTGCTTGCTTGCTAGTGCGGTAGCTGACTGGAGATTGTCATCACGTCAGCAGCAGCAAGGTTAGGAAGCTTCCTAGTAGTTTCTCAGCCATAATGGTATGATGGCCTTGCCCGAGCATGAGCGTTACATGAGCAATCAATGTTGTGATGATTTGTTGCAGGTGTGGCATGCATGTCAAATTGTGGGGCTTGAGATAAATGTCCTCGCTGTGATGTGCATGTGCAAACTTGACATACATTTCATGATGGGATAAGAGGTACAAAGATGGTTCCAACTAGGGTGTTAAATTGGACACATTACCATAATCCATTGGGAACTAACCAGAAAAACCCGACCTTAACCCAAGAGAGTTAGGTGCAGGATTAGATTCGCATCTTATCTCATGAAATCATTGTTTTCATTGCTACTCCTAAAAGGTTTTCCTTTGATCTGCTTGCCTTGGCTTTGACATATCTGAAATTCAAACAAAAGCATCAGATGCACATGGCCAAAAACGGTTAATCTAGTGCCTCAACCTATGGAGGAACATCAAAACCTATCAGATGGCTACTGATGACATGTTGGTTCCCCATACAAATCCAAGGTGATTTGCATATGGCCGATTTGCATCAATTCTATGTGTAGAGTTGTGAAAAAAAAAGTCTCTTAGTGTGTAAAACAACCGCTCATGCATGAAAAGCAAAACTGCAACTGCAGACCTAATGGGATCTGGAGGTATCAACCTATTCTTCATGTCTTCAAATCCATCTGATGTCAATGTTTACGCTGTATCTTTAGCACTTGGAGAAAATATTCTTGTAACGTGTCATGTCTCTAGCTCCTGCTCTGAAGTCGTCATCTGAGTTCGCAGAATGGCCTTCTCAGTCCGGGTCAGGGGTTTACCCCCTTTGCAGGACTGTGGGGCAATCAACGACCCAGAGCACGGAGACTCGAATATTTTGAGTCTCCGAAGGCCAAGATCCGTTTTAACCAAACCCCTGGTTTTGAGACCCAAACCGGGGGTTTTTACCTTGAACTCGTGTGTTCCCACGAGTTATTTCGTTTCTTTTATGTCAAACTTTGTCGAGAACAAACTTTGATTTACGTTTTGCCGTTCTGGCGCCAAATCGTCATGTGTGAGGCACGCTGGCGATTTTGCGCCAGCTCTCTCTCGACCTCACCCTTGCTCCCCCTATCCCTTGTCCTCGCTTGCTTGTTTTCCAAGGAGGGCGGGGAGGGGGGAGGGCACGAGGCCACGAGGCCTCGCCCTCGAGGCCCTCGTGGCCTCTCAGCCGCCGATTGGGCTGAAGCCGCAATCGGCGGCTGGCGGCTGGCCGGCCGGTGGCCGGCCGGTTGCTTGGCCGGCCAGTGGCCGTCCAGCCAGCCGGCAGCGAGCTGGCCGGCGGCCAGCAAAGTGCTGGCCGCCGGCCAGCCCTCGCTAACGCTAGGGGTGGTGCGCAACCACCCCTTGCTTCAGCAAGGAGGGAGGGCCGAACCGGCCCTCCTGCTACATTCCTCCCCACCTATTATGAACCGTCCCGGTTCATGAAGAACAAGTAGGATTGCCAGTCAGTGAGTCATCAACATTGTCAAAGAAAATGAACAATTTCAATCACCAGCTAAACATGAACACGTGCATTGTACCGAGACCTAAGCTGTAGCTTGTAGGTCAGCACGGCTAGCGGCCTTCCCCCTTTAGGCTGGAGCGTCCGCGCGACAACCATGTTGGGCGTCCCCAACCTCCTATGGTCGCTGTCCATGAATGATGCCTTGTGGGAATGTTGTTCACTTTTTTCGCCTTCAAGTGGTACCTCCTGCCATGTGTCGATCTGTGCAAGCTGCAAGCTCGCTCCAGTACTCTTTGACCACCCCTGTGGACAACCGAGATTAGGGCTCCCATGAATTATGTTCAGATCCACAACCGGCCTAATGAACGAGGTACTCCCTGACGACGCGCGACCGAAGAGTACGCTCTCGGTGCTGGAGTAGGCGAAGGACCTCGTGTTGGCCGCAGGCAGCCGGGACCGTTGGCGGTGGATGAATGGTTCCTTCTGCCATGTATGGAGCTAGCAGGCTTACATGAAACACGTCATGTATCTTCATACTCAGCGGAAGTAGCAATCGGTATGCCACTGGCCCGATGCGTGCCACAATGGGAAATGGCCCAATCAACTTTGGTAGAAGTTTTCTTGCCCCTGGCGACTTCAGCCGAAGGTTTTCATTGCTAAGCAGCACTTTGTTACCGATGTTAAACGAGACCTCCCGGCAACCTTTGTCGGCATATACCTTTTGTTGCTGCCGAGCTGCTTGAAGGTGAGCCTTCCCCTCCTATAACAAGGAGTCGATGCACTCGGCAAAGGTCTGAGCGGAAGGAACCTGCCCTCTTGTACTCCCACTCTTCACTAATGAAGAGGGTAGCACTGGATGCCGACCACTGTTCAACACAAACGGTGTGAACAGTGTGGAATCGTTCACCGAGTTGTTCACTGCAAACTCTACCGGTGCTAGGAATTCGTCCCAATCATGCATGGCAGGGTCCACGTACATGTGGAGCATCTGCTCCAGAGTGCCATTCATGCACTCTGTTTGTCCGTCAATTTGAGGGTGAAATGCTGTCGACATTTGTGACTCACTACCGGAGTATTCGTGCATTTTTTACCAGAACTTACTAGCAAATGTTTGATCTCGATCAGAGATAATGCGCAACGGCAAGCCGTGGTACTTTACGACACCCTCAAAGAAGAGACGAGCGGTCTCCTCTGCGTTCACGTCAGTGGTTGTAGGAATGAAGTGTGTCATCTTCGTTAGGATATCCACAACCACTAGTATTGCATCATGGCCACGGGTAATGTCCGGAAGACCAGTAATGAAGTCCATGCTGACGCACTCCCATGGAGTCCTCGGAATGGGAAGCTGTTGGAGGAGTCAAGCAAGCTTCATGTTGCTAGCCTTATTCTGAAGACATGGGTCGCATGTCATCCAACACTTACGGACATCAACACTCCACCCTGGCCACCAATAGTGGTCCGAGAGTGTCTGTCCGGTCTTTCGGGTTCCCACATGACCTGCGACCGGCGGGTCATGGAACTGGGAGATTACCTTTGTTCGAAGGTCTCCAGAGTTTGGCACAACAACTTGTTCTCTATGCCAGAAGATTCCTGCGGCCTCCACCAAGCCATACTTGTCCAGATTTTGAGAGTCTTGAAACCAAGAATCCACACAGTATCCCATCCGGATCCTGTTAAAAAACCGTTGAAATGGATAATCACTCGTTTTGGTTGCCGCAGAGGTGTAGGGGGATCTGATGGTTGTAATGTTGCTGTTGCAATGGCCATAAAACACCAACTGACCTCGGTGGTTGCTTTACATTCCACAGGCTGTCGGCTTAGTGGATCGGCCACATTGATGCGTCCTGGCCGATACTCCCGTGTGAACGAGAATCGACTCAAGTATTTGCTCCAACGCGCCTGTCGTTTTGATAGGTTTGGTTGCATTCCGAAAAACACCAATGGATTATGGTCGGTCACGAACGTCACACCCCCTTCAGCACCCTTGAGGTAGCAACGCCACATCTTGAAAGTGTCTACTACTGCAAGCAGCTCTTGATCCCCAGTCGTGTACCACGTTTCCACGGGAATGAGCTTCCGGCTCTCATACGCAACTGGGTGACCATTCTACATGAGGACGACTCCAAGTCCTACTACCAACGCATCACATCGAACCTCCCACGGTTGCGATGGATCCGGAAGAGCTAGGACGGGCGCCGTGGATAGGAGCTATTTGACCTTGAGAAAAGCGTTCTTGTAATCAGGTGTCCATTCCCAACGCACGTCTTTTCGCGTGAGCCTGGTTAGCAGTGCTACAAGGGTTGAATACCCTTGCATAAACTGTGGAAAGTAGTTTGCAAGGCCAAGGAAAGACCATATGTACCCAACATTCTCAGGACGTGGCCAGTCCACAACGGCTTGGACCTTTCGTGGGTTGACATGGATGTCGTCCTTGCCGACGATGTGTCCAACGTATTCAAGCTCATCTCGTGCAAACTTGCACTTGCTCACTTTTGCATAGAACGTCTGTTCCCGAAGGATTGCGAGAACTTTGCGCAGATGTTCTATGTGGTCCTCCATTGATTTGGAGAAAACCAAGATGTCGTCCAGGTAAACCAAGACAAACTGTCCAAATTGCTTGGCAAACGTTCGGTTCATTTCTCCTTGGAAGGTTTCCGGGGCATTCGTAAGCCCGAAGCATAACACTCAGAACTGATAGTGTCCCATATGCATTTGAAACGCGGTTTTGGGCACATCATCTTCCGTGATGCGGATTTGATGGTACCCTTGAGACAAATCCAAGGACGAGAATACTTTTGCGCCTTGGAGTTGGTCAAAAAGGTCCTCAATCCACGGTAAGGGGAATCGATTTTTCACCGTCAGCTTCTTCAACGCCCGGTAATCCACGCACATGCGTAAACCACCGTCCTTTTTGTTCAGAAAGAGGATCGGCGCACCGTACGGTGAGCTACTTGGCTCGATCCACCCCTTTGCAAGGTACTCTTTGATTTGGCGTTCGGCCCCTCACCTTTCTGCTGGACTTAGGTGATACATGGGTCTAAACGGAGAAGTCACCTCCGGTTGCAGTGGAATCGTGTGGCCCATGTGTCTTTTTGGTGGAAGCCTAGCCGGTGGATCTTGGAATACATCCGAGAACTCTGCTAATAGAGATATCATCTCTTGTGGCATGTCTTCCGTCACGTCGTCCTCCACTTTCTGTAGCTGAGCCAAGAAGTATCGACAACCTTGTCGAATACGTCTCTTGACCTGCATTTCAAACAAACTAACATGGACTTTGAGTCGGGTTGGTGATAACTCCATACTCGGAATCAACGTAAAGCGGCAGTGTCCTTTTCGGAGGATCAAACACTTTGATTCAAAGTACATTAGTGCCTTGTTGTCACGGAGCCAAGGATTGCCTAGCACCACGTCAAACGGGTCAAGAAAGTTGAGTAACTTCAACGTGACACCCTGTGTGTACCCTTGAATACAAATTTTTTCTTTACAAGTACTGATCACAGGTACTGTACGGCTGTCACCGACAACTGTGCCATTTGATGGCTCGTACCTCAAGCGAACCTGTTGGGTAAAACGAAGGCTAACAAAAGAGTCGTCCCCTCCAGTGTCAGCAAGTACGTTCATGGGAGCACCAACTAGGTGTCCTTTGAACTGCATCGTCATGTTGCCCCCACTCTTCTGAGTGAACACACTCAATGACGGCAAGCCAAGTTTGTGATAAACATGGAATCTGTACAACAGGCATCGCAACTCCCATGATTCACCTACTCGAGGCCACATCTTGTGGGCACGTGTGAATTTGGCTAGCACCTTCTAGTCTTTAAACTTGACTGGGTCAAAATTGTCGACTAAAGGTACTACGAACGTGATTGAACTCATTGCTTTGAGGGCGTTTGCTTCAATCACTACGTAACACAACTCTTGCACAGTGGTCGGTGTCGCCACCACTAAGCATGTACGATCATGCATCTTGTCCGGAGATGCAAGGTTTAGTGGGCAATGTCGGTCAGCAAGTGTAGAATGCAGTTCAACAAGAGGAGATAAGACAACAAAGATATTTGAACTGGTCAAAAACTCAAATTGTTTAACATCCTCATCTCAAAACATGAACCCACAGTCGTGATTCAGTTTTACCCCTGAGTGGTCCCCACTGACGTCACTCAGGGGTAGGGAAAACCCGCCCCACGGCCCTGTCCGTTACCACGGCCGGGCCCATTGCCGCGCCCGCGACCCTGTCCACGGCCTTGTCCGCGGCCTCCTGTTGCACCATCCCCACGAGGTGCTACTGTTGCAGCTAATGCCGCGGCCTCTTATCCACCCCTTGCAACCTGAGGGCACTAAGCTGTAAAGTGGCCCGGCTGCATTGAGTTGTCGCAAAGCCGTTCGCTGAAGGATGTGTTGCGATGCTCACGCGTTGCCTGCAGCTCATCATTCTTGCAGCTGCGCAGATTGTTGGGGCCCTTGTATCCACCAACATTCTTGGCTGGAGGGTTTGCAGGCTGCTTGCCCTTGACCCCGCCTTGCTGTCCACCTGACCCACCAGCCCCTGCAGCGTCCATGCGCATGTCGCGGCCTTGTTGTGCACGTGCACCCGGCCATGCATCAAAGTAGTGCTTCGGGTTCGCCAAATACACGTTGCTCATGTAGTCGCGCAACGCCCTCCAGCTTTTCCAAGCTTGGCCAGTGGCTGTCGTGGTGGTCTTGTCCTTCACCTTCTCGCTGGTGAGACCATCACGCAAGTACTCTAGCAGCATGCACTCCGAGTACTTGAAGGTCTGAGTCCCATCGCCCTAAGTGAAGCTTTTGGCTTCTTCCACGAGTGCGATGAACTCGCTCAAGTAGAATTCGAGCGAGTTGCCCAGCTGCCTGAAGTTCTTGATCTTGTAGAAAGCGCGTCGTGCCTCCTCACGTTGGTTACACTTGTTGCGCATGATCGCGCAGAAGGCCTCCCATGGCATGGGCTGCCACTCGAGGTGCGGCTACTACGCAGTCCACTCCTTAACCACATACTTGAAGAGTTTGTCTTCAAGCCGCGTCGTGGCAAGGTCACCCCACTGGCTGAGTGGAGCCTTGTGGACACGCAGGATGTGCTCCATGCGGTTCAGCCAGTCAGTCAACTTCACGCCCTTCCTGAAGATCTCCACACTGTGGAGGAAGGACGTATTCATGACCGACCCCAAAGTCGTAGAGGTAGGCAAGTTGACGTTGCCACCGGCAGTGGCATCCGCAACTGCGGCACACTGTGCTTGCTGCTGCATCCGCACTTGGGTCACGCTCTGCAATGCCTTGTCAAGGTCGTTGCATCGGTGGCTTGCCTCATGGGTGGCCAAGCGCTGCAGCTGGCGATCACGGTCAAGGTCCGTGATGCTCTGCCCGACATGGGCTAGCAGGTTTGCGAATGCGAACTTGAGCTCTGATGTCGTGAGAGTATCGGCGATAACCTCCAAGGCCTCGCGTTGTCCATGCACCCTTACCCACTGCAAGAGGGTACAGTTCGCGTACACGCCTCCAAGGAGTCCCACCTTTCGGAGAAGACTGTCGTCGGCGACGACGCTCGAGTGGGCGCTGACTTGCCCCATTGCGACCGCATCGTAGGAAGGAGGGTGCACCCCCATTCCTTCGAGTGGTGCTGTATCTCCACCATCAGTGGTGATCTTGAGTCGGCCTGCGGCCTCAGAAGCGAACTCCGCGAGCCTACGATGGTCAGCACAAATTGCCTTCACAGCGACCTTGTCCGGCTCATTCTCGCGGGAACTTCCTGTGCGGCTGCTTTCAGCGCCCTTGCTGCTCTCGACAGTTTCGCTGCCGTCGGCAGCTTCAGGCAATGTGGCGCGCGTCTTGCCCTTTTCGAGCAATCGGCTTGAGTTCGTCGTACGACGATGGCGATGGTCGTGATCCTCGTCGCCTTCGCCATTGTCGGCGTCGTTCTCTTTGTCAGGGTATCCCCCCGGGAGATCCTCCTCCATCGCGTCGTCCGTCACGTAGGGGTCACCCATGTGCTCGTCGGCGTGCTCGTCGAGCACCTTTTCGGCCTCCGCACGCTGCTCGGTATCGCCGAGGTTGGCGTCGGTTGCCTTCGGCGGTACAGTTGCCCTTGGCGGTACCGATGCCTTTGGGTTGGCAACCGTGCTCGCGACGGCAGCTCCCAAAAGTTGGAGTCCGCAGACAGCTCGTGGTGAGGCCGTCACCACCTTGCCCTTGTTTGTCTTGGACGGTCCGGCACTTGCCATCTCGTCGTTCGTGCGACTAGCAAGTGAAGGTTGTTGTGAGGATCACCCCACAACTTAAAAAAGGAATCGCCTCCTACAATGTAGCTCTCACAATTGGTGAGGCAATTTTGATTTGAACTTCTATTTTCCTAGGCTGTTGAAAAATTGCCCCTCCGCATGCCTAAGTGCGGCACCGGGAGGCGCTGACGAGCCGCCAGAAAATGGAAACTCCGCTCCAGCAAATCTGGCGACTCGACATTTACTTGGATCCTAAAATGGAGGTTTGCCCCTGAAAGTTGACGAGTTGTTGAATCCGGTGGAAGTTGTTTCACCGGAATCGGACGAGTATCGAGGGAGATATGGCTTTCCAGAGTTGGGGTATGCGCAGCGGCTCTGGGAGCCGGCTGCGACTCGAAATCCGGTGGATAACCGACCGGATTGAGTAACAAAGATACCATCTGGAGAAAATGCTCCGATAGGCCTGCCGAGGCGTCCGGTAGTTGATTCACCTGATCCGGCGGATCATCCACCGGATCCAGTAGTGCAGGTTGTTGCTGAGGGACTTAGCCAAAAATCTGGCTCGGCGTCCGAAACTCAGTAGTAGGTTTTGTTACTCGGGGACAGTCAAAACTCTGACTGTAGGTCCGTGGACAGGTTTCGAACCTCGTCACACCCCATCACCAAACACGACCCAAAAGCGGGTAGGGTGCGTGGAAACAGTGCAGGGGACCCCCACACCATGTGAAATGGGACATGCGCCTTGGGAAAGGCGCTTCGCACGTGAATGAAGGCGCCACGGCGATTGGCGGCGTCAGGCTTCTGTAGTGGGTGAGACATGCGCTTCAGCAAGCATAACGTGAGCTACGCTTGGCCGAATTGCGTGCAGTTTGGTGCGCTAGAAAGCTCATGACTAGCCCTATAAATGTTGTTCTCATGTTCATGTTCAAAAACAAACGCAATACGACGTTATTCCCTTCGAAAACTGACTGTCTCTAAACTCCTGCTCACATAGCGTGAGGCGACCAGAAAGCTCATGCTTAGTCTCAGATTCGCCCAAAACAGTAGAAGTGAATCACTAGAGGCGATCAGACAAACGTCGGGACCGCACCACGCGGATCTAATCCTGACATAGGCTACCACATCAGCACAAGGTCGTGGGTTTAGAAACTAGTCCTCCTAAGCCGTGACTCACGGCACTTGGTAGCAACTAGGATCTAAGAAAAAGAAGTTAATAATACAAGGGAGTAACAAGAAGTGTGAGCACCGCGCACAAAGCTAGGAAAAAGAGCAAGAACACAAGCAAGTAAAAGGTCAAGAGAAAAAAGGCTACTCTTCTTCTTGACTTCTTGTCTTCTTGTCTTCTGGTCTTCCTTGGTCTCTTCTTGCGTCTTCTTGGCACGCCCCTTGACGGCATCTTCCTTGAGCCGGCGACGTTGGGGGAGCGGCCGAAAGTCCCCAAGGTGTAGTCCTCCTTCTTGTTAGAGCTTCATTGAGCTTTGAGAGCCCCTGGCCTTGGGAAGAAGTGCTGTCCCAATTTCTTGGTTGAAGGAGGGAGGGAGGGATCCTTGAAGAGGGGGGAAAACTTGGTGGTTTGGGGATCGACACTCCCCACCCTGTCCCCAAAAATGGCCCTTAGGTCCCCTAGAGGTGAGGAGAGGCTGTGGAGAAGAAGAGCAAAAAAACATAGCTCTTCTCTAGCTTCCTAACGCACTTTACGGCACTTCAAACGGTGAAGCGTAGATGCCGTAGTCCTTTCTGGCGTTTGTGCTGCTGCTTGCAGCTGCCGGTGGCGTTTTATCTATGTCGTAGCTGCCGATTCTGTCAAACTCTTGGTCGCGAGGGTCGTCTGGCTCTGAGAACCACTGTAACGTGTCGTGTCTCCAATTCCTGCTCTGAAGTTGTCGTCCGAGTTTGCAGAATGGCATTCTCAGTCCGTGTCATGGGTTTACCCCCTTCGCAGGACTGAGGGGCAATCGTCATCAACGACCCAGAGCAGGGAGACTCGAATGGTTCGAGTCTCCGGAGGCCCATATCCATTTTTAACCAAACCCCTGGTTTTGGGACCCAAACCGGGGGTTCTTACCTTAAACTCGTGTGTTCGCACGAGTTATTTTGTTTATTTTGTGTCAAAGTTTGTCGAGAACGAACTTTGATTTACATTCTGCCGTTCAGGCGTGAAATCGTCGCGCGCGAGGCACGCTGGCAATTTTGCGCCAGCTCTCTCTCAACCTCACCCTCGCTCCCCCTATCCCTCGTCCTCGCTTTCTTGTTTTGCAAGGAGGGCAAGGGGGGGCGAGGGCACGAGGCCACGAGGCCTCGCCCTCGAGGCCCTCGTGGCCTCTCAGCCGCCGATCGGGCTGAGGCCGCGATCGGCGGCTGGCGGCTGGCCAGCCGGTGGCCGGCCAGTCGCTTGGCCAGCCGCCGGCCGTCCAGCCGGCCGGCAGCGAGCTGGCCGGCGGCCAGCAAAGTGCTGGCCGCCGGCCAGCCCTTGCTGATGCGAGGGGTGGTGCGCAACCACCCCTCGCTTCAGCGAGGAGGGAGGGCCAAACCGGCCCTCCCGCTATAGTTCTGCTGCTGAAAACAAATGCTACACGGTCGCTTTGGTTGCCCTGTGTAGAAAACTGTGAGAACAAGACGTGTAAATGCATAAGCGAGGCAACGGTAGGGCTATTCTGAAACGCAAGTCACCATCCTTTGGGGTTGCCACGTCCAAATGGTTTTTTCCGATTGGCAATGTTGTTAAAACACATGAATGAGGGCCTTTTGTCAAAGCTGACCCGGAAGGTGACCGACCATGTCAGGTTGCGGAGGCCGTCCAAGGTTCACTCGTCCCAGCCCAAACCCACCAGCACCCCCCGGCTGAGAGCAAAGGCGGGAAAGAACGGACATCCAAGGAAGGGTGTCGTCTCCGAGCAAGGACACCTCAACATCATCTGGAAACAACTCTTGACGCATGAGCGCACGGCCACTTTGGGACGCGTCTGAAACGTCAACGTGTGAGTCAACGGAGATGGCAAGCCTACTCCGTTTCCGAGCACTATACAAAACTAAAGCGCACTCCGTCCCAGCCACCCCACGATTCCGGAACCATCGTAGAACCGCAGTTCTCGCACCTAGGTTTTTTGGGGGGGAAGGGGGGGGGATACAGCGGACCTGTTCAACACTCGAACAGTTAAAAGTGAGATACTGAATGGCCTGTCCTTCGAAACTTTGATGTGTCACCATGTGTTCCGAAGTGGCAAGGATTGAATCCTCGCCACCTCCGAACGGACATGGTTGTCCGTTCAATGCACTTGGCGGCCCTGCAGCTCATGCCTGATGCGTGCCATGCATGCAACAGGCACACGGCTTTGCTTCCTCCTCCAGTTGCTGGAGCAGGAAGATTCCTCTATGAGGAACCTTCCTGCTCCAGCAACTAGAGCTTCCTTTGGGCACATGACATGAGCATGGCAACATCACTGCCATTTGAGTTAGTCACCTGGGTTCATTGCGAGACCACCACTTCAGTTTGTCGCCTGAGTAACTTCGCGCTCTCAGAAGAAGTTCGCTCCTCAGCTCTTTACCCCTCAGCCAAGTTCCACCACTCCCACCAGATCATGGCTGTAGCGGCAGCAAGCAACAGTAGCGACAGATGCATCTAGCGGCCCCAGGAGCAGGCTGTGCCTCTTGCAGTAGCAGGCACCATCAGCCACGGATGTGGCAGCTTGCAGCAGCAGCATCATTAGCAGTGGCCGCGGCATCAACAGTAGGTAGCGGCAGAAGCAACAGGCAGCAGCAGCAGGCTACAACAGCAGGCAGCAGCTGGAGCAAGTAACAGCCGCACATTCCTCAGCCGCAGGACCATCCAACAGTGCGCAAGCGGCATAATCACTAGGCACACGTCAAAACCATCACCCGCGTGAGTGGCAGCCAGCAGGAGCTGGCAACAGCAGCAGGTTGTGTCTTTTGCAACAGGCGACAGCAGAAGAGCCCACAAGTTACTCCAAATCACCAGCACACTCGTTAGCAGCATCGGCCGCAGGTGTGGCAGCCAGCAGCAGCGGTAGTGAGCAGGTGCAGGCAGTAGTAGCACGTTGTGGCTCTTGCAGCAGCTAGCAGTAGCGGCATCCAGGAAGAGCAGGCAGTAGCAGTAGCGAGCACGAGCAGGCAGCAGTAGTACGTTGTGCCTCTTGTAGCAGCCAGCAGCAGAAGCACCCAGCAGCAGCGGCATCCGGCAGGAGCAGGCAACAGCGGCAGCCAACAGGAGTAAGGAGCAACAGCAGCACGTTGTCCCACTTCCAGCAGCTGACAGCAGAAGCAGCCAGCAACAGCGGAATCCAGTAGGAGCAGGTAGCAGCGGCAGCCAGTAGGAACAAGCAGCAGCAGCAGCATGTTGTGCCACTTGCAGCAGCCAACAGCAGCAGTAGCCAGTAGCAGTGGCATCCCGCAGGATTAGGCAGCAAGGGCAGCCAGCAGGAGCAGGCAATAGCAGCATGATGTACCTCTTGTAGCAACCGGCAGCAGAAGCAGCCAACAGCAGGCTCATAATCACCAGCACATTCAGCAGAACCAGCAGCTGCTACAATGGCAGCAGTACTGGCTGCAGTTATACTAGCAGTGCTGGCAGGGGTTGTGGCTACAAGCAGCACAGCAAGCATGGTAGATGGCATGGGCTTGGGCGAAGAGAGAGCGGCTACCGAAGACTCCAACAATGAGGAGGAGTCAGATGGTGAGGGGGAGGTCGGTGATAAATGCAAGAAGAACAAGGCCGTCATCTGGCGCTACTTCAAGAAGCAGGAAGCTGATCCAGATAGGGCAGATTGCAATGAGTGCGGCCGAGATTTTGGTTGCAGGAAGAGCTCCACCAGCGGAATGAGAAAGCATCTTTGTCTAGGCCATCCAAAGTTGTTGAAGGAGATGAAGGAGTTCGAGGTCACTGCCGCACTGCAACACGCAACTGCAAATGCCGTCTCCGCCGCTGAAGAAGCTGTTAGGGCAGATCCAGGAGCAGGTACCACCGTCATAGAGCGTGCTGTTGCAAGAGTGGGGGTAAGTTTCAACAAGAGGTACTGGCTCTCGTGTCTGTGGAAGCGCGTCATTGATAAAAACCTGTCATTTTTTTCAATGCAATCATTCTGGCTGGAGAAAGCATTTCTACATGCAATCCCACTGCTCATTTGCCTGGTCGCATGATCATTGCACGCGGCATTGTGACAGGGGCGGTTGCTTTTCCTGCTAGGTTACGCAAGTTGTTGTCTGAGGTCACTTCCGCCATCAGTTTCACCAATGATGGCTAGAAATCTCATGCAAACATGAAGTATGTAGGAATCACAGCGCATTGGGTGAATGACTTCAAGGTCAAATCCATGGCACTCTCTTTTCCTGCCATTCCAGACTCACCGACAGCACAAAACATGTTTGATGTCTTTTCGGATGCACTGAAAGGGTGGGAGTTGTCGTCACGTGTGTTTTCCATCACTATGGACAATGAGAGCACAAATGATGCCATGATTCACCGCCATGTCATACCATCGGGAAACAGGTTTGTGATCAAGGCGCACCTCCTGGTGCGCCTGGGAGGACATGGCCTGACGGCAGTTGGGGACCTGGCCCCACTCTCGTACGTGTGCAGCAGGCTCCAGTCCTGGCATACGGTTAGGCCCCTCATATAGCGGCAAGGAGAGGAGGGTGGAGCGGCGGAGGAGGGAGAAGGGAGGGCAAAGTGGTGTCGGGGGACCTTTGAGGAGCTAAGGGCGACGACGCTGAGGGGCCACGGGGAGGAGGTGGGTAAGAGAATCCCGGGCCTGGCAGAGTTTGAGAGCGGCTGCCCGAAGCGCCTGTTCCAGGACCTGTCTGGCGCATTGCATGAGGCGCAGCTAGCGTCGCTCCGGGCCAGGATGTGTATGTCTATGTCTATGTCTATGTCTATGTCTATGTCTATGTCTATGTCTATGTCTATGTCTATGTCTATGTCTATGTCTATGTCTATGTCTATGTCTATGTCTATGTCTATGTCTATGTCT
>SZWC01022676.1:21390-33906 GCA_023375785.1 Penium margaritaceum
ATACTCGAGGGCCAATATCTGTCGGCGGGCCATCCTGCCCAAGGAATGGTGGCTCGCCATCTTGCAGCGATTCGACGCAGCGGTATGGCAGACGGTTCTTCGCCTGCTCCAGGTCCCGGCGGCATCGGCGGAGGGGTCCGAGGCTGGCGCAGTGGTAGATGCAGTTGCCGCTAGGCTTCGGCGGCGCTGGCTTGCTGAGCGCGCGTGATCGATCGCACCTTGCCTATTCCTCTGCGACCGGCTCCCTCCTCCACGCCCTCGTGTCCGGGTTAGGTGCCTCCCTCCTCGCAGAGAGGGACATGGACTTCCTCTGCCCTTTCTGGGAGATGGTGGAGCAGGAGCTGCCTTTGTCAGTGTTCGGGGTGCGGGCATCCATGGAGACCAGAAGATGAGCGCGGTGTGCTTTACGAGCCGTAGAAGGCGGTGGGTTGAGAAATCTGGGGCGGTCGCCTTGCGACACTGCACATGCACCAGGGGCAGATGCACGGCGCCCAGCACAGGCTGCTGCCACCGCGCACAAAGCAGGTGCTGGGCGATGGCGACACGAGGGAGTTCCCTCTGGCTGCAGGCCACGCTGGCCGGAGAGACGGATAGGAGCTTCCTCCGGACCGCAGATTTCCGCCTCCACGCTCAGCTGTGGCTCGGCCTCCCTCTAGGTCACTTGGAGCAGGTGGGGTCAGACGGGTTGGAGCCGGCGGCGGTGACTCGGAAGGAGGAAGGGGGTGCTGTGTGGCTTGTCCACAACACCATTCGCAACGAGATGGGAGACATCGACAGGGAGCACCGCCTCACCGTGCGCGTTGAGCCCAAGCAGATGCTACCGCTGCTGCTGCCACTGCCGGGTGGAAGGAGATGCCTCCGCCCCGACCTTACGTTTGTGGACGACAAGCTCGGCACCAGCTGGGTGCTCGACGTCACCATCGTGGACGCCTAGGGACACCAAACCATTGGACCGGGGACCACTATACTGGGGGCCGAGAGGGAGGAGTCAAAGCACGCGGTGGCACCAGGTAGGGGGCACTTCCTGCGGCCGCTGGCGTGGGAAACCCTCAGCAGCCTCGGCAGCAAGTTCTGGACGTTCCTTGGTGAAGAGTTGCCTCTCCCGCGGCACCGGGCAGTGCTCTGCCGAGGCCCTGGAGCACCAGGCCCAGCAGGCGGTGGGGGCCTTGACTCAACGCGTTTCTATCACTGGCATTAGGAGCCAGAGTGCAGTCATTCGTCTCTAAACCATCACCCAGAGCCGTGCGCTGGCTCCGCTCCCGGTGGAGGTCGTGCCAGTAGCCGGGCACCTGCATGTCTGGCGCGCACTGGCGCTTGCTCATTTATGTACAACCGAGCGCACCTTTGCTGGTGCTTGCATGTCCACCTGATTGTGCCAAAAGGTGGTGGCTACTTAGACCACATGGTTGTGCTGGTCCGTACCAACGTTTCATGTCCTTTCTGATACAAAGAGCCTTTCTCCAGGGGGGGGGGTAGAATCCATGCACATGCTCGAGGACAGTGGTGTCACAAGGCGCTCCTTACTCAAATATAATACCATTCATATGTTAGTACTTAAGGCGCGCCTTCAGTTGTACAAAACGCGGAGAAGAATTAGTTTTTTTTTTTGGACAACCATAGGTCGTAGCGCTTCCTCTGGCGACTCGTGGGGAAGTGGTTGTGCATCCTGGAAAAAAGGCAAGAAAAAGTGAGACCCTACAAACGTGTCAGGATCCTGGCAGTGGCAGGATTGACGTTCAGCCGTCGATCCTGCCAAGATTATCGGCAGGTCACCTTGGCGGTTCTTGGCCTGCGAGGACGCAGTGTCAAAATCACGGTCCGCTGTCCATGGCGATCATGGACCGCAGACCGCGATGTACCGACCCTGTTTCATTGTCTCTGGCCTCTTTTTTTTCCCCTTTTTCGAACGTGAGGTTCGCAGCAACAGAGACGGGCCACCCGTCACTGTCATTGAATTATTCTTTCGGTTTTCCTTCTTTCTTCCGTGTGAGTCATCCCGCACTAAGCGCAAAAAGAAAATGCACGAAGAAGTTCACGTCACTACGCGACAATACTGAGTACCACGCGACCGTACGTAGCACCACGCAAATGATGCGCGTAGCCTCATTTGCGTGTCGAAGCGCCAAACATTGGCCGAGGCGCGGGCGATCCTTGGGAAAGCAGACAGTTCTGCAACAAACAAAGGCTGACTGCCACCATGGCGTCCATTTGCTACACTTCGTCGTCATTCCCTCTGGCGTCCTTGGCGTCCACTCTGCCTTTAGCCAAGTGAAGTTTCAGAGCTGCGGCATCCACACACGCGACAGCAGAAACGTAGACGCTGAGGCGTCAGCAGAGGCACTAGAAGCATCTGCTTAGCAAGTTCACGCGGAGGTTTCGCTTTGTAGGGGTGCAGCGACAGCTGCGCCAGCAGCTGCATCGACACACATCAGCGGCAGCAAGGGCAGCAACGCTGCAGCGTCTCTGTTGCACCATCCACACACGCAGGGAAACCCTAGCAGCAGCAGCAGCACAGCAGAGACGGAAAGGATCAGCGACTTCCACAACAGCGACGGCAAGGGCAGCAACTTTTACAGCAGCGACGGCAAGGGCAGCGACTTCCACAGCAGCGATGGCATGGACAACGACGCAGCTGAGACGGCAACGGCAGCAGCGGGAGCAGCCGTGGTGACGGGGGCAGCATCATCGTCATAGACACAGCAGCGGCAGCGAGGGAGCAGCGGCGCTGACCCAGCTGTCCCGGCGCCATCACATTGGTACCACTGAAGCTGAGTTCGAGTTCTCTCCCAGCTCATGTTTCGTCTCTCATCTATGTTCTGTGGTTTGTGCTCTATGTTATGTGAACTGTGTTCTGTGTTCTGTGTTCTGTGTGCTGTGTGCTGTGAACTGTGTTCTGTGTTCTGTGTTTTGTGTTCGATGTTCTGTGTTTTGTGTTGTGTTCTGTGTTCTGTCTTCTGTGTTGTGTTCTCTCATCTGTAATCAGTGCTCTGTTTTCTGTGTTCTATCTTCTGTGTTCTCATCTGTGTTTTGTGGTCTCTACTTTGTTCTGTGTTCTGTGTTGTGTTCTCTCATCTGTAATCAGTGCTCTGTTTTCTGTGTTCTATCTTCTGTGTTCTCATCTGTGTTTTGTGGTCTCTACTTTGTTCTGTGTTCTGTGTTGTGTTCTCTTTTTTTTTCTTTTTTTCTCTTTTTTTTAAGAAAATCTTTATTCCTTAGACATGACAACATGACAAATGGTGGGGAGGATGCCAAAGTCCTTCGCGCCACCTCAGGCAAATCAAAAACAGGGTTCTCGGGCTAGGCCCTGTGGCCGGGATCGATACACGGTGGGGAGGATGCCAACGTCCTTCACGCCACCTTAAGCAAAGCCAAAACAGGGTTCTCGGGCAAGGCCCTGTGGCCAGGACCGCTACACGGTGGGGAGGATGCCAAAGTCCTTCACACCACCTCAAGCAAACATCCACAGGGTTCTCGGGCAAGGCTTTGTGGCCAGGACCGCTACAAGGGAGCAGCGAGTAAAACACCTCCCAGAGCCTCTGGGAGCTAAGCTTCCCAGAAGGTCGGCTCCACCCCGCAAAGGGCCGAGAGTGTGAGGAGGGAGCGTACACGTCCCTGGTGCGCGATGAGGGCCACATCACCAGTGAAGGGGGCAGAGGCTCTGTCGTGCGTGGAGACGTAGAGTCGGATGGCCGCGCACTGGGCACGGATCCCCGCGATGGAGGCACGCTGCGCGAGGATGCTCACCGCTCGCTGTGCCCAATGCGCGAGGGTCTCCGCCGAACACTGTCGAGTCCCGCGTGAGAGGCAGATCTTGGCCAGGCGGGCCAAGAAGATCCAANCAGGGTTCTCGGGCAAGGCCCTGTGGCCAGGACCGCTACACGGTGGGGAGGATGCCAAAGTCCTTCACGCCACCTCAAGCAAACATCCACAGGGTTCTCGGGCAAGGCTTTGTGGCCAGGACCGCTACAAGGGAGCAGCGAGTAAAACACCTCCCAGAGCCTCTGGGAGCTAAGCTTCCCAGAAGGTCGGCTCCACCCCGCAAAGGGCCGAGAGTGTGAGGGAGCGTACACGTCCCTGGTGCGCGATGAGGGCCACATCACCAGTGAAGGGGGCAGAGGCTCTGTCGTGCGTGGAGACGTAGAGTCGGATGGCCGCGCACTGGGCACGGATCCCCGCGATGGAGGCACGCTGCGCGAGGATGCTCACCGCTCGCTGTGCCCAATGCGCGAGGGTCTCCGCCGAACACTGTCGAGTCCCGCGTGAGAGGCAGATCTTGGCCAGGCGGGCCAAGAAGATCCAAAACTCCTCCCCCAGGCCTCCCAGGGTCTCCCAAGCAAGGGGTTGCAGGTGGTGTCTCCGCCGCGTAGCCGCTCTGTATCGCTCGGCCTTCTCCTCCTCAACAGCCTCAAGTGCTCGTCCCGGCCCTGTGGCTCGGTGTCCCTGTGCGTCCACCGTCGTGACGTCCAACACTCACGTGATGCCGAGGTCGTGGTCCACCAAGGTGAGGTCCGGGCGGAGGTACCCCCGCCCTCCTGGCAGAGGTAGCACGTCTGTCGGCTCCACGCGGACCGTGAGACGGGGCTCTCGGCACACGTCAGCGAGCTCGTCGCCGATGGCGTTATGAACATGCCAGATCGCGCCCCCCTCCTTCTCACGGCGGGTCACGGCAGCAGGTTCGAGTGGGTGGACCCGTACTTGCTCCAGGTGTGCGAGGGGGAGGCCTAGCCCGAGCTGCGCATGGAGTCGGAAGTCTGCCGCTGGGAGGAAGGTCCGGTCGTCCTCCCCCGACGGCTTGGCCTGGAGCCATAGCGCGTTGCCCCGCATCGCTGTGGCCCAACATCTGCTCCGTGCTCGGCGGCAGCACAAAGTGCTCGGTCCGCAGCGCACTGGACAAGCGCAATGCCTCAACGCTACTGTCTCTGCCTCCTCCACCCACCGCTTCCGTCGGCTCGCGTACCACACCTCACTCAGCTGTTAGTAGAGGCATGGAGTTGGTCCCTGCTGTAGGCCGTCGAGAGAGGGGAAGGAGCAGAACACCTGCACCGGTAGCTCCTCCTCCACTCGTCGCCACAAGGGGGTGAGGAAGTCAAGGGTCCGAGCGGAGGGCACGAGAGCTGAAGTCAGAGGCCAAGGCGTGGAGGAGGGAGCCTGTGGCGCATGCGAAGGCGAGCGGTGCCCGGTCGCGGGTGCTGAGAAGGCCGGCGCTGCCAAATCGAAAGGGCAGCTACACCTGCCACTTGGCGAGCTGCTGCAGGTCCCAGTCCTCCGTCGCACGGTCGGCAGCAGCCATCACCTGTAGCAGCGAGAGGACTGCCGCCCACGCGGCGTCGTTGAACCGCTGCAGCGTCGCTAGCCACCACCGCTCGGGGGGCAGGGCTTGCACACAAAAGTCCACCCGTGGGATGATGCAGAGTCGGAGGAGGGTCATCGTCGCCTGTACGTCCTCCATGCAGCCAAGCTGCCGTAGATCGCGGATCTGCTGCGGAAGCCACGCCTCTGCCCAATCCTCTTGGAAGACCTGGGTGCCGACTGGGCAGCCGAGGACCTCCACTCCTCCGGCTGTCCGAGGCAGCCCTGCGAGCGTGGAAGGGATGGCCTCTGTCGAACGCTGCCACAGTAGGCACTTCCCAGACTGGACGCGTAGGCCGCGGAGAGCCGCAGCCTCCACAAAGGCCACCATGCAGACCCCTAAGAGGTGGGGGGGGCCGCAGACGATCGCGTCATCCTGGTAGGCGCCGATGTGCCCCGTCGATCACCACTCTCNTCGGCTCGCGTACCACACCTCACTCAGCTGCTAGTAGAGGCATGGAGTTGGTCCCTGCTGTAGGCCGTCGAGAGAGGGGAAGGAGCAGAACACCTGCACCGGTAGCTCCTCCTCCACTCGTCGCCACAAGGGGGTGAGGAAGTCAAGGGTCCGAGCGGAGGGCACGAGAGCTGAAGTCAGAGGTCAAGGCGTGGAGGAGGGAGCCTGTGGCGCATGCGAAGGCGAGCGGTGCCCGGTCGCGGGTGCTGAGGAGGCCGGCGCTGCCAAATCGAAAGGGCAGCTACATCTGCCACTTGGCGAGCTGCTGCAGGTCCCAGTCCTCCGTCGCACGGTCGGCAGCAGCCATCACCTGTAGCAGCGAGAGGACTGCCGCCCACGCGGCGTCGTCGAACCGCTGCAGCGCCGCTAGCCACCACCGCTCGGGGGGCAGGGCCTGCACACAAAAGTCCACCCGTGGGATGATGCAGAGTCGGAGGAGGGTCATCGTCGCCTGTACGTCCTCCATGCAGCCAAGCTGCCGTAGATCGCGGATCTGCTGCGAAAGCCACGCCTCTGCCCAATCCTCTTGGAAGACCTGGGTGCCGACTGGGCAGCCGAGGACCTCCACTCCTCCGGCTGTCCGAGGCAGCCCTGCGAGCGTGGAAGGGATGGCCTCTGTCGAACGCTGCCACAGTAGGCACTTCCCAGACTGGACGCGTAGGCCGCGGAGAGCCGCAGCCTCCACAAAGGCCACCATGCAGACCCCTAAGAGGTGGGGGGGGCCGCAGACGATCGCGTCATCCTGGTAGGCGCCGATGTGCCCCGTCGATCACCACTCTCCGTCAACAGATCTGAGAGGCCGCCCGTAGAGCGAGGGCTAGGGCGAGGGCGAAAAGTGCCGGGCCCAGTGGATCGCCCTGACGAACACCACGGGCGCTCTCCAGGACGGCAAGTGTGTCGACGTCGAAGAGGAGGAGCTGGGAAGGGCGGAGGGAGAAATGTCGAAGGTAGGGGATCCAAGATCCCAGGCCTGAGTCAAGTATTGCCGAGAACACCGACGCACGCTCCACCTCGTTAAAGGCGTTGCGGATGTCGAGTCGGTGCAGCCAGAAGGAGGAACCGCAGGCGGAGGAGGATAACGGTACTCCCTCAGGGTCAAGGAGGATCGCCCCTGCGCCGCTTAACCGTGGGTTAGAGAGGTCTGCTGCACCGTCAAAGAAGAGCCAGTGTGGGCGCGCGGAGAAGCGGGATGAGGTGGGGGGGGAGGGGGCGGCAGGGGACGGGGGGGCGAAGGTGGAGCGAGAGGGGCTGGCGCCGGGGTGAGTTCGAGGACAGGGGGGTGTGGTGGGGAGGGGGGCAGGAGATCAAAGATGGAGAGCTGTGGCAGGTACTCCGTGCGTGGTAGGGGCAAGGAGGGGGGCGAGGGACCGAAGATGGAGAGGTGTGGTAGGGATGGGGGCGGGGGAGAGAGGGGGGGTCCGGGGGAGAGGGTGGGAGGAGCCTGAGGGAGCTAGGGCTCTCCTAGAGGGGAGGCTGCGCCACCAAGGAGGTGGGGGGGGATCCATGGGCAGGGCGCGCCGGCGGCGGTACTGCACCAGGCCTGGTGAAGTGGGAGGGGGGGGGCAGGGGGGGGGGGGGGGGGGGGGGGGGGNTGGCTGTGGTGGATGGGAGGGTGGGCGGGAGGGTTGGGGGGGGGAGGCTCGTGGAGAGCGGGGGTCAGCCGTGGAGGCTCGTGGAGAGAGGGGGTCCGCCGGGGGGCGCGGTGAGGGGGAGGCCTGGAAGAGGGGCTCTCGGCTGGAGAGGGTGCCTGAGAGCGGGGGGGAGAGCGAGGGTGAAGGAGGGGGTGCGGAGGGTGGGGGAAGGGGTGGGGGGAGGGGGGAGAGGCTGGGGGGGGAGGGGGGGGGTGGGGACACTACGCGCCCTCTTCTCTTTTTCGTGTTCAGTTAAGTGTTCTCTGATCTATGTTCTTTGTTTAGTTTTCAAGCTTTCTGCTTCTGTTCCAACCATCAACCACCTGTTTACCAGATTCTCTTTGCAAAACAGCTCCTATGTTCTTCTCCTTTCTGTTTTCTGGATTTTTGATTCAGAGACATGGAACACATAACATACAATAGTTTCATGCTTTGCATGACAACATGCAACAATGGCAAGCAGAGCATGACAAGAGGCTACAATGACATGAAAGACATGGAATGCTTCATTGAAACACTCTTCCCCATCTTCTTCGTCCACATCAATTATTCAATGCATGTGTTTGTCACCTTTCTTTCGTTGTACCGTGTCAAATGCCATGTTTCACACCATGAACATGGCAATGCCGTCGCATGACCCCTTCTTGCAAGCGATCTTCCCAATCAACAGTGAGACCGTACTGGATGCAAACGACAAAGGAGGCAAGTAGAGGCATTGTCCCCTAGGAGTGAGCCTCTGTGTAGCCCACCATCCGAGGCAGTTTGTGCATTCCTTACAGCAGAGCGTCGACGACAAGAGGAGTGTGCCGCTGCTGGAAACAACACACCGCACGACGACTGAGGATCGTATATGGTTCTGCAAATGGGAAACAAGCATGGTCCGCTATGGGATTTCGTGACTCCCATTAAAGGCTGTCAAAAATTCAAATGCAACTCGTGCAACAAGGAGGTGCCCGGCGGTTACTATACGTTTTACGCGAATTATGGTGACCGGACGGCAAAGGGTTGTACCCTATGCCCCAAGAGCGCTCAAAAGTNCTCGACTGGGGGAAGTGTTACACTGTAGCAGTCCACTATCAGAGGCACCACTGAGGCTGCATTGTCCGCTGTGCAAGCAAAGTTCCTGGACTAAGCCATCGCACGCATGATCTACACCGCAGTGCTCTTTTTCTTGTTTGTGTTGAACTCATACTTCTGACTCATGCTGCACCTTACAGGTGCTCCAAAGTCGAACAAGCCCCCTAGTGGATGGAGGGTGGCAAGCACCATTCTGCAAAATGAGGAGAAGCGTGTTGAGGAGAGGTTGCTTTCGATTCAGGGATCATTTAAGGTGCAGGGTTGCACGCTAGAAAGCGACAGGTAGACAAACATACATAACATCTTTGCCATGTTGGCCGTCAACATCAACGGGTCTTTCTTCCTATGATCGGATGATGCTCGTGAAAAGGTTCGAGATGCAGCGTACATGGTTTCGTTGATGCGCAGGGCGATGGACGACGTCGGTACCCACAATGCGATACAGGTTGTGATTGATGGGGCGGCTGTGAACAAACGTGCTATAGCGTTGTGCATGGAGAATACCCATGGCCACGTGTTGTATGCACCANGCAGCACCGCTGGAGAATGCATCGAATGACAAAAGGTTGTGCCCTGGAGACACGCGTTTTGCAACTAATTGCACCATGCTTGAACATTTCGATGAGTTGCGTGGTGCCCTCGCTCAACTTATTGCTATAGAGGCAGGACAGTTTGCAAAGGTGGTAGAAAAGAAAGAGAGAGTGATGCAAGAGGATCTCTAGCCTCATCAATGACGTCGGGTGGCAGAAAGATGTGCATATCCTTTGGGAGAGCATCAGCCAGTGTACACCGTCATTCGAGTAGTGGACCACGACAATGAGATCCTCATGACCACCCACAGCACGTTGAACAATGTTGCGAAGGACTATATTCGTGTTGAGCCACGGTCTTTGACATATGCAACCAAGATTGGGGAAGCAAAGGTCATCATTTATGCGAGGCGAGCTGAGATGGGTGAGACACGGACAATTTATGAGGCTGCAAGGTTGCGTCACCTACGCCACGTGGGAGGCGATGCTGTCCTCTCTAGGAGTGCAGCCACACACGATGCTGTATGGAATAAGCTTTGAACGTTGTGGCTCACTCGCAATGTCTTCTCTGCAAACCATGTGACTAACCCACTCAAGGACCTATGTTAACCTCCCCAGTCGACGGTCGAAGGTCGCGGTCGCCGGTCGATGGAGACTAGTTGGGCCAAGAGGTCGAAGGTCGAAGGTCTACAGACACAAAGTTATTGGAATGACCCGGCACTTCGCACTTGCATACTTTCAAGCATTGTGGTTGCATACATAGTAGAAAACTCTGTAAATTCAAATCAAACCAAAAAAAGCGGCAAATTTGAGTATCATGTTTTTTTACGGTTTGGTGTCCTGGTTACGCGTTTTCACTCCCAGCCCAGTCTAGGGCGAGTCTAGGAAAAAAAATGGTGGGGCTCAGCCCCTCGCGTAACTTGACGTGCGCGTCAACTTACGCGCAGCCACCTGCCCGTCAATTGACGTGCAGGTCACTGCGCGTCAATTGAAGCATAGGTCACTGCGCGTCAGCGGACATCCGCGGTGACGGATGTTCGCTAACGTGCAGCTCAGCCTGTAGGTCAGCGTACCATCGTAAAGCGCCCCCCTCCCGTCTGTTTGCACGAACCGACGATTAGCAAGTGGGGGAAACGTAGCCGACATGTGTGACGGGCAACAAGTGACGCCGTCAGAGAGAGGCCATTAGGGCTTCTCTCTAGCGGCGACTCCCTGACGGCGTTATGGAAAAGTCGTCAGTGGCAGGCGGTCTGGTGTAGTCCCCCCCCCCAGCGCGCGCCGTTTTTGGCTAACTGCTGGGGGCGCCCCCTGGTCGCGATCTCGACCTGCGACCTGGTCGCGACCAGGCGACCCTCGACGGAGTGCATAAGGTCGAAGGTCGAGGTTAACATAGTCAAGGACCCACTGAAGATGCAGGAGGCGTTGAAAGGAACGGCGAGGGTTCCACTGGATGATACGGATAAGGCACAAGCGTGGTGGATGAAATGGGGTATGCGCAACATGCCTAAGTTTTACATCATGCTCAAACACTCAAGCGAGCAGCCAGTGACGTCCTCAGCTTGTGAGTGCAACTGGTTCAGGCATGCGCTCAACCATAACAAGCGCAGGGTCCGGCTGCTGACAAAACGTGTTAAGCATTTGATCTTCATCAATCAGAACTTGCAGATTCTACGAAACCTGGCCAAGAAGAAGCCGGAGATAGCCAAGAAAGTGATGATCCCTCTACTTCGTGCGGAGGAAGAGGAAGAGGAGGCAGTGGACATAGCAGGGGAGGTGGAGAGTGGGTACGACCCGGCACTGCGCATCTCTTGCACTCTACAAGATTTGTATACTGCAGACTTTGAGCTACGTGACTTTAGCTTTTATGAGGCAAATAACGCTGATGATCTAGGAGCGACAGAGAGTTCAGATGGTGGCGGTGTGGTGACGGAGGAGGATGACCACGACGAGGACTACATGTATGAAGGGTACAATGCCTAGTTCTAGGACTCGATGTTGCTTCATGGTCATATCACACGAGCTGCTGCAAATCTGACGTTCAAAGAGTTTGTTGTCCTTGTTGTTAAGGGGCTGACAATAGCACGCGTCACTTGTTCTCAATGGCAAGTACTCTTATCGGAAGAGGAGGAAGGGGATGTGGCCACGACATCATTCGCAACCGTAGGCCTTCAGGAGGAGGCCGCTGTTGCTCATCGTGAACAAACTACATGAATGAAAGGTCAGAGTGCTAATGCGAGTGATCATGAGATAGTACATGAGAGCGCAGGGACTCTTCCCGACCTCACGTCCGGGTATAGATAGTGCTAGCACTTCAATGGGTCTTTGAGTGGGTTAGTCACATGGTTTGCACGGAAACGATTGCCAGTGAGGCACAACAGTCGAAACTCACTCTATGCAGCATCGTGTGCGAGCTACTTGCCTAGGAAGAGATAGTTCATTAATGTTATCCACCTCTTGTGTGTGACTACACTCCTGGAGAAGACAGCGTCTTTTCCCACATGGCGTGGGTGAAATAGCCTTGCACCCTTGTGAATTGCCTGTGTCTCACCCTACTCAGCCTAGGGTGGGAACATTGTCGATATCGATATCTTGATATCGATATTTTCGACATCCATATCAATATCGATATTTTTACATTCGATTATTTTTTTTACTGAAGGTCGATATCGATATCGATATTTCGATATTGACCTCGATATATTGGGTACGGGGAGGGGAAAGGGGGGGTGTGAGAGGGGGGTTCCGGGGAGCCCCCTGTTGAGGGTCAATATCGATATTGTATCGATATCGACCCTCGATATCGATATCGATATCGATATCGAGGGTTGGTATCGATATGAATATTGACTCGGTACAATGTTTTTGCCCACTCTAACTCAGCCTATCTCGCATCAAAGATGGTTTTTTTTCTTCAACCTTGATTGCATCTGCCGAGAACCGCGGCTCAACACGAGCGTATTCTTGCACAACCTTGTTCAACGTGTTGTCGCTGGTCATGAGAGTCTCGCTATTGCGGTCCGCTGTTTGAATGACGATGTACACTGGCTGCATGCTCATACGCACGTCTTTCCACCACCTGGCATCATTGATGAGGCTCGTAATCCTGCTACATCGCCCTCTCCTTTCATTCTCGCCTTCACAAACCGTCATACCTCTACAATAACCAGAGCATGGGCACCACGCAACTCACCAAAACATTCAAGCATGTTGTAATTAGTTACAAAACGCGTGTCACAAGGGCACAACAATCTATTGTCATCCGATGCATCCTCCACCTGCGCTGCAGTCGCTCTATCGTTTCTGAAGTACTCTACCACAAATGTTGTCTTCTTGATCATCTCCTCGAACCAGGGCAGACTTTTGTGCATATTCTCTAATGCATTGTCAACCTTGTGAGCAATGCATGGTGCATACAACACATGGAGATATGCATCCTCCGTGCACAACATCGTAGTACGCTTGTTCATAGCCGTCC
>SZWC01022677.1:7729-23372 GCA_023375785.1 Penium margaritaceum
CTTACACGCACTTACACGCACTTACACGCACTTACACGCAGTTACACACAGTTATACGCAGTTAGACGCACTTATACGCACTTACATGCACTTACGTACTTACACACACTTACACGCACTTACATGCACTTACACGCACTTACACGCATGTACACGCACTTACACGCACTTACACGTACTTACATTTACTCTCACACACTTACACGCACTTATACGCACTTATACCCACTTACACACATTTACATGCACTTACATACGATTACACGTACTTACACACAGTTACACGCACTTACACGTACATACACGGACTTACGTGTGCTTACAGGAACGTATACACACTTATACGCACTTAGACGTACTTCCACCTACTTACACGGTATTGCACGTACTTACACGCACGTACACACACATACACGCACTTGCACGCACTTTAACGCACTTACACATACTTACACGCACTTACACGGACTTACACGCACTTACACGCAGTTACACACAGTTATACGCAGTTAGACGCACTTATACGCACTTACATGCACTTACGTACTTACACACACTTACACGCACTTACATGCACTTACACGCACTTTCATGCAGTTACACGCACTTACACATACTTACACGCACTTACACGCACTTACACGCACTTACTCGCACTTACAAGCACTCACACAAACTTACATGAACTTGCACGCACTAATACACACTTAAACGTACTTACATGCACTTACACATACTTACACACATTTAAACGCACTTACACGTAGTAACATGCTGCTATACGCAGTTACACGCAGTTACACAAACTTACATGCACTTACGTACTTACACACACTAACACAGACTTACACGCACTTACACGCACTTACACGCATGTACACGCACTTATACACACGTACACGGACTTACACGCACATACATGCACTTACATGTACTTACAGCACTTACACGCACTGATAGGCACTTATACACACTTACACACAATTACACGCACTTACAAGTACTTGCACACACTTACACGCACTTACACGCACTTACATGCACTTACACGCACTTACACGCACTTACACACAGTTACACATAGCTAATTGCACTTACACGCACTTACACGCACTTACACAAACGTACACGCACTTACACGCACTTACACATACTTACACCCACTTACAAACACTTACACGTACTTACACACACTTTCACGCACTTACATGCACTTACACGCACTTACACGCACTTACACGCACTTATACGTACTTACATGCACTTAGACACACGTACACGCAGTTACACGCACTTTCAAGCAGTTACATGCACTTACACACACTAACACACACTTACACACACTTACAAGTACTTACACACACTTACACGCACTTACACGCACTTACACGCAATTACACGCGCTTACACGTTGTTGCACGCAGTTACACGCCCTTACACGTGCTTACACGTACTTGCACACACTTACACACACTTATACGCACTTACACGTACTTACACGCACTTACATACTCTTACACGTACTAACACGCACTTACACGCACGTACACGTACTTATACACACTTACATGCACTTACACGCATTTACACGCACTTACACACACTTATACGCAGTTACACGCAATTACACGTACTTACACGTACTTACACGCACTTACATACTCTTACACGTACGAACACGCACTTACACGCACGTACACGTACTTATACACACTTACATGCACTTACACGCATTTACACGCACTTACACACACTTATACGCAGTTACACGCAATTACACGTACTTACACGTACTTACACGCACTTACATACTCTTACACGTACGAACACGCACTTACACGCACGTACACGTACTTATACACACTTACATGCACTTACACGCATTTACACGCACTTACACACACTTATACGCAGTTACACGCAATTACACGTACTTACACGTACTTACACGCACTTACATACTCTTACACGTACGAACACGCACTTACACGCACGTACACGTACTTATACACACTTACATGCACTTACACGCATTTACACGCACTTACACACACTTATACGCAGTTACACGCAATTACACGTACTTACACGTACTTACACGCACTTACATACTCTTACACGTACGAACACGCACTTACACGCACGTACACGTACTTATACACACTTACATGCACTTACACGCATTTACACGCACTTACACACACTTATACGCACTTACACGTACTTACACGCACTTACACGCACTTACACGCACTTACACACACGTATACGCAGTTACACGCAATTACACGTACTTACAAGTACTTACAAGAACTTACACGCACTTACACGCACTAATACGCACTTACGCGCACTTACACACACTTACACATACCTACATGCACTTACACGCACTTACAAGAACTTATACGCACTTACACGCACTTACACGCACTTACACGCACTTACACGCAGTTATACGCAGTTACATACACTTACATGCACTTACCTACTTACACACACTTACACACACTTACACGCACTTACACACACTTACACGCACTTACACGCACTTACACGCAGTTATACGCAGTTACATACACTTACATGCACTTACCTACTTACACACACTTACACACACTTACACGCACTTACACACACTTACACGCACGTACACGCACTCACACGTACTTACACGCACTTACACGTACGTACAATCACTTACATGCACTTACACGCACTTACACACACTTACACGCACTTATACGCACTTACACGCACTTACAGGCACTTACACGTACTTGCACACACCTATACGCACTTACACGCACTTACACGCACCTACACACACTTACACGCACTTACACGCAGTTATTGCACTTATACGCACTTACACGCACTTATAGGAATGTACACGCACTTACACGCACTTACACTTACTTACATACTCGAACACGCACTTACATGCTCTTATACACACTTACACGTACTTACACACACATACATGCTGTTATACGTACTTACACGCAGTTACACGCAGTTACACGCACTAACACGCACTTACACGCACTTACAAGCACTTACATGCACTTACACACACTTACAGGTACTTACACGCACTTGTACACATTTACACGCACTTACACACACTTACACACACTTACACGCACTTACACGCACTTACACGTACTTACACACACTTACACGCACTTACACGTACTTGAAGGCACTTACACGCACTTACACGCAGGTACACGCATTTACACGCAGTTACACGCACTTACACGCACTTACATGCACTTACACGCACTTACAGGAACTTACATGCACTTACAAGCACTTACATGCTCTTACACATACGTACGCGCACTTACACGCACTTACATACACTTGCACGCACTAACACGCACTTACACGCAATTACACGCAGATACACACACTGACACGCACTTACACACACTTATACACACTTACACGCACTTACACGCACTTACATACACTTACACACACTTATACGCACTTACACACAGTTACACGCACTTACACGCACTTACAGGCACATACAGACACTTACACGCACTTACAAGCACTGACATGCACTTACACACACTTACATGTCCTTACACGCACTTACACATAATTACACGCACTTACATGTACTTACACGCACTTATAGGCACTTACACGTACTTACCGGCACTTACACGCACTTACACGCACTTACACACACTTACACGCACTTACATGCACTTACACGCACTTACACGTACTAACACACTTACACGCACTTATACGCACTTACACACAGTTACATGCACTTTCACATGCTTACACGCACTTACACGCACTCATACACATTGACACGCACTTACACATACTTACACGCACTTACATGTACTTACACGCACTTATAGGCACTTACACGTACTTACCGGCACTTACACGCACTTACACGCACTTACACACACTTACACGCACTTACATGCACTTACACGCACTTACACGTACTAACACACTTACACGCACTTATACGCACTTACACACAGTTACATGCACTTTCACATGCTTACACGCACTTACACGCACTCATACACATTGACACGCACTTACACATACTTACACGCACTTACACGCACTTACACATACTTACACACACTTACACGCACTTACACGCACTTACACACAGTTACATGCACTTTCACATGCTTACACGCACTTACACGCACTCATACACATTGACACGCACTTACACATACTTACACGCACTTACACGCACTTACACATACTTTCACACGCTTACACGCACTTACACATACTTACACACACTAACACGCACTTACATGCGCTTACACGCACTTACACATACATATACGCACTTACACATACTTCCACGCACTTACACGCACTTACATACAGTTACACGCAGTTACACACACTTACACGCACTTACACGCAGTTAATTGCACTTACATGCACTTATATGCACTTACACGAACTTACACGCACTTACACGTACTTACACATACGTACACGCATTTACACATAGTTACATGCACTTACACGCACTTATACGCACTTACACACACTTACACGCACTTACACGCACTTACACGCAGTTACACGCAGTTATACACACTTACACGCACTTACACGTACTTATACTTACTTACATGCACTTACACGCACTTACACGCAGTTACATGCACTTACGCACACTTACACGCACTTACACGCAGTTACATGCACTTACATGTAGTTACACACTTACACATACTTACACGCACTTACACGTACTTACACATACTTACACGCACTTATACGCACGAATATGCACTTACACACACTTACACACAGTTACACGCACTTACATGCACTTGCACACACTTACACGTACATACACGCACTTACATGCACTTACACGCACTTACACGCACTTACACGCACTTATATGCACTTACACACACTTACACATAGTTACACGCACTTACACGCAGTTACACACACTTACACGCACTTACACGCACTTACACGTACTTACACTCACTTACATGCACTTATACGCACTTACACACACTTACACGCACTTACACGTAGTTACACGCACTTACACGCACTTACAGGCTCTTACACGCCCTTACACGCACTTACATACACTTACACGCACTTACACGCACTTCCACACACTTACACGCACTTACACACACTTATACGCACTTAGAGGTACTTGCACGCACTTACACATACTTACACGCATTTACACGCACTTATACGTACTTACACTCACTTGCACACACTTACATGCACTTATACGCACTTACACGCACTTACATGCAGTTAATTGCACTTACACGCACTTACATGCACTTACACGAACTTACACGCACTTACGCGCACTTACACATACTTACACGCATTTACAAACACTTACATGCACTTACACGCACTTACACGCACTTACACGCACTTACACACACTTACGCGTAGTTCCACACACGTACACGTAGTTACATGCACTTACACGCACTTCCATGCACTTATACGCAATTACATGGAGTTACGCGCACTTACACGTACTTATATGCACTTACACACACTTAAACACACTTAAACACACTTACACGCACTTATACATACTTACACATACTTACACACACTTACACGTACTTACACGCACTTACACGCACTCACATGTACTTACACACACTTACATGCACTTACACGCACGTATATGTACTTACATGCACTTACATGCACTTATACGCACTTACACGCGATTACACGCACTTACACGCACTCACATGTACTTACACACACTTACATGCACTTACATGCACTTATACGCACTTACACGCGATTACACGCACTTACACGCACTCACATGTACTTACACACACTTACATGCACTTACATGCACTTATACGCACTTACACGCGATTACACGCACTTACACGCACTCACATGTACTTACACACACTTACATGCACTTACATGCACTTATACGCACTTACACGCGATTACACGCACTTACACGCACTCACATGTACTTACACACACTTACATGCACTTACATGCACTTATACGCACTTACACGCGATTACACGCACTTACACGCACTCACATGTACTTACACACACTTACATGCACTTACATGCACTTATACGCACTTACACGCGATTACACGCACTTACACGCACTCACATGTACTTACACACACTTACATGCACTTACATGCACTTATACGCACTTACACGCGATTACACGCACTTACACGCACTCACATGTACTTACACACACTTACATGCACTTACATGCACTTATACGCACTTACACGCGATTACACGCACTTACACGCACTCACATGTACTTACACACACTTACATGCACTTACATGCACTTATACGCACTTACACGCGATTACACGCACTTACACGCACTCACATGTACTTACACACACTTACATGCACTTACATGCACTTATACGCACTTACACGCGATTACACGCACTTACACGCACTCACATGTACTTACACACACTTACATGCACTTACATGCACTTATACGCACTTACACGCGATTACACGCACTTACACGCACTCACATGTACTTACACACACTTACATGCACTTACATGCACTTATACGCACTTACACGCGATTACACGCACTTACACGCACTCACATGTACTTACACACACTTACATGCACTTACATGCACTTATACGCACTTACACGCGATTACACGCACTTACACGCACTCACATGTACTTACACACACTTACATGCACTTACATGCACTTATACGCACTTACACGCGATTACACGCACTTACACGCACTCACATGTACTTACACACACTTACATGCACTTACATGCACTTATACGCACTTACACGCGATTACACGCACTTACACGCACTCACATGTACTTACACACACTTACATGCACTTACATGCACTTATACGCACTTACACGCGATTACACGCACTTACACGCACTCACATGTACTTACACACACTTACATGCACTTACATGCACTTATACGCACTTACACGCGATTACACGCACTTACACGCACTCACATGTACTTACACACACTTACATGCACTTACATGCACTTATACGCACTTACACGCGATTACACGCACTTACACGCACTCACATGTACTTACACACACTTACATGCACTTACATGCACTTATACGCACTTACACGCGATTACACGCACTTACACGCACTCACATGTACTTACACACACTTACATGCACTTACATGCACTTATACGCACTTACACGCGATTACACGCACTTACACGCACTCACATGTACTTACACACACTTACATGCACTTACATGCACTTATACGCACTTACACGCGATTACACGCACTTACACGCACTCACATGTACTTACACACACTTACATGCACTTACATGCACTTATACGCACTTACACGCGATTACACGCACTTACACGCACTCACATGTACTTACACACACTTACATGCACTTACATGCACTTATACGCACTTACACGCGATTACACGCACTTACACGCACTCACATGTACTTACACACACTTACATGCACTTACATGCACTTATACGCACTTACACGCGATTACACGCACTTACACGCACTCACATGTACTTACACACACTTACATGCACTTACATGCACTTATACGCACTTACACGCGATTACACGCACTTACACGCACTCACATGTACTTACACACACTTACATGCACTTACATGCACTTATACGCACTTACACGCGATTACACGCACTTACACGCACTCACATGTACTTACACACACTTACATGCACTTACATGCACTTATACGCACTTACACGCGATTACACGCACTTACACGCACTCACATGTACTTACACACACTTACATGCACTTACATGCACTTATACGCACTTACACGCGATTACACGCACTTACACGCACTCACATGTACTTACACACACTTACATGCACTTACATGCACTTATACGCACTTACACGCGATTACACGCACTTACACGCACTCACATGTACTTACACACACTTACATGCACTTACATGCACTTATACGCACTTACACGCGATTACACGCACTTACACGCACTCACATGTACTTACACACACTTACACGCACGTACACCCACTTACACGCACTTACACACACTTACACATGCTAACACGCACTTACACGCACTTACACGCACTTACACGTACTTACACGCACTTACACGTACTTACACGCACTTACACGTACTTACACAAACTTACACGTACTTACACGCACTTCCATACACTTACACACACTTACACGCACTTACACGTACTTGCACACACTTGCACATACTCACATGCACTTACACGCACTTACACGCACTAACACGCACTTACACGCAGTTACACGTACTTACACATACTTACACGCACTTAAACGCACTTACACGCACTTACACGCACTTACACGCACTTATTCGCACTTACACGTAGTTTATTGCACTTACACGAACTTACACGTACTTACACGCTCTTACATGTACTTACACGCACATACAAATACTTACATGCACTTACACGCACTTACATGCACTTACACGCACTTACACGCACTTACACGCACTTGCACGCACTTACACGTACTTACACGTACTTATACGCACTTACATGCACATATACGTACTTACACTCACTTGCACACACTTACACGCACTTATACGCACTTACACGCGATTACACGCACTTACACGCACTTACATGCAGTTAATTGCACTTACACACACTTACATGCACTTACATGAACGTACACGCACTTACGCGCACTTACACATACTTACACGTATTTACAAACACTTACATGCACTTACACGCAATTACACGCACTTACACGCACTTACATGCACTTACACGCACTTACATGCTCTTACACGCACTTACACACACTTACACGTACTTACACGCACTTACACGTACTTACGCGCACTTACACGTACTTACACGCACTTACACGTACTTACGCGCACTTACACGTACTTACACGCACTTACACGTACTTACGCGCACTTACACGTACTTACACGCACTTACACGTACTTACGCGCACTTACACGTACTTACACGCACTTACACGTACTTACGCGCACTTACACGTACTTACACGCACTTACACGTACTTACGCGCACTTACACGTACTTACACGCACTTACACGTACTTACGCGCACTTACACGTACTTACACGCACTTACACGTACTTACGCGCACTTACACGTACTTACACGCACTTACACGTACTTACGCGCACTTACACGTACTTACACGCACTTACACGTACTTACGCGCACTTACACGTACTTACACGCACTTACACGTACTTACGCGCACTTACACGTACTTACACGCACTTACACGTACTTACGCGCACTTACACGTACTTACACGCACTTACACGTACTTACGCGCACTTACACGTACTTACACGCACTTACACGTACTTACGCGCACTTACACGTACTTACACGCACTTACACGTACTTACGCGCACTTACACGTACTTACACGCACTTACACGTACTTACGCGCACTTACACGTACTTACACGCACTTACACGTACTTACGCGCACTTACACGTACTTACACGCACTTACACGTACTTACGCGCACTTACACGTACTTACACGCACTTACACGTACTTACGCGCACTTACACGTACTTACACGCACTTACACGTACTTACGCGCACTTACACGTACTTACACGCACTTACACGTACTTACGCGCACTTACACGTACTTACACGCACTTACACGTACTTACGCGCACTTACACGTACTTACACGCACTTACACGTACTTACGCGCACTTACACGTACTTACACGCACTTACACGTACTTACGCGCACTTACACGTACTTACACGCACTTACACGTACTTACACGCACTTACACGTACTTTCCCACACTTACACACACTCACATGCACTTACACACACTTACATGCACTAATACGCACTTACACGCAGTTACACACAGTTACACATACTTACACGCACTTAAACGCACTTACACGTACTTAAGCGCACTTACACGTACTTACATGCACTTACAAATACTTACATGCACTAACACGCACTTACACGCACTTACATGCACTTACATGCACTTACGTGCATTAACACGCACTTATATGCACTTACACGCACTTACATGCACTTACATGCAGTAACGCGCACTTACACGCAGTAACATGCACTTACACACACTTAAACACACTTACACACACTTACACACACTTACACGTACTTACACACACTGACACGCACTTACATGCACTTACACGCACTTACACACACTTAGACTTACTTAGACATACTTACAGGCACTTACACGCACTTACATGCATTTACACACACTTACATGCACTTCCACGCACTTCTATGCACCTACATGCACTTACACACACTTACACATAGTTACACGCACTTACACGCACTTACACGTACGTATACGCACTTACACGCACTTACACGTACTTACACGCACACACAATTACACACGCTTACACGCACTTACACGTACTTACACACAGTTACACACACTTACACGTACTTACACGCACTTACACGCACTTACACGCACTTACACGCACATATATGCACGAATGTGCACTTACACGCACTTACTTGCACTTACACGCACTTACACGCACTTACACGCACTTACACGCACTTACACGCACTTACATGCACTTACACGCACTTACTTGCACTTACACGCACTTACACGCACTTACACGCACTTACACGCACTTACACGCACTTACATGCACTTACGCACACTTACACGCACTTACACGCACTTTCACACACTTGCACGCACTTACACATACTTACACGTACTTACACGCACATATACACACTTACACGTACTTACACGCACTTACACGCACTTATACCCACTTACACGTACTTACACGCACTTACACACACTTACTTGCACTTACACACACTTACATGCACTTATACGCACTTATACACACTTGCACGCACGTACACACACTTACACGTACTTACGCGTATTTGTATGCACTTACACGTACTTACACGCACTTACACACACTTACACGTACTTACACACACTAACACGTACTTACACACAGTTACATGCACTTGTACGCACTTATACGCACTTAAACACACTTACACGCACTTACATGCACTTACACGTAGTTACACGCAATTACACACACTTACACGCACTTACACATACTTATACGCACTTACACGCACTTACACGCACTTACACGCACTAACGTGCACTTAAACACACTTACACGCGCTTACACGCACTTAACCGCACTTACATGTAGTTACACACTTACACATACTTACACGCACTTACACGCACTTACACGCACTTACACATACGTATACGCACGAATACACACTTACACACACTTCCACGCACTTTCTCACACTTACACGCACTTACACACACTTACACACACGTATACGCACTTACACACACTTACACGCACTTACACGCACTGACACGCACTTACATGCACTTACACACACTTACACAAACGTACACGCACTTACACGCACTTACACATACTTACACGCACTTACAGACACTTACACGTACTTACACGCACTTATACCCACTTACACACACTTACACACACTTACACGCACTTACACGTACTTACACGTACTTACACGCACTTACACGCACTTACACGTACTTACACGCACTGACACGCACTTACACGTACTTACACGCACTTACATGCAGTTACACGTACTTACACACACTTACACGCACTTACACGTACTTACACGTACTTACACGCACTTACACGCACTTACACGTACTTACACGCACTGACACGCACTTACACGTACTTACACGCACTTACATGCAGTTACACGTACTTACACACACTTACACGCACTTACACGTACTTACACGTACTTACACGCACTTACACGCACTTACACGTACTTACACGCACTGACACGCACTTACACGTACTTACACGCACTTACATGCAGTTACACGTACTTACACACACTTACACGCACTTACACGTACTTACACGTACTTACACGCACTTACACGCACTTACACGTACTTACACGCACTGACACGCACTTACACGTACTTACACGCACTTACATGCAGTTACACGTACTTACACACACTTACACGCACTTACACGTACTTACACGTACTTACACGCACTTACACGCACTTACACGTACTTACACGCACTGACACGCACTTACACGTACTTACACGCACTTACATGCAGTTACACGTACTTACACACACTTACACGCACTTACACGTACTTACACGTACTTACACGCACTTACACGCACTTACACGTACTTACACGCACTGACACGCACTTACACGTACTTACACGCACTTACATGCAGTTACACGTACTTACACACACTTACACGCACTTACACGTACTTACACGTACTTACACGCACTTACACGCACTTACACGTACTTACACGCACTGACACGCACTTACACGTACTTACACGCACTTACATGCAGTTACACGTACTTACACACACTTACACGCACTTACACGTACTTACACGCACTTACACGCACTTACACGCACTTACATGCACTTACATGTACTTACACACACTTACACACACTTATACAAACTTATACGCACTTACACGCACTTACACGCACTTACAAGTACTTGCAAACACTTACACGCACTTACACGCACTTACACACACTTACACGTACTTACACGCACTTACATGCAGTTAATTGTACTTACGTGCACTTACACACACTTACACAAACGTACACGCACTTACACGCACTTACACATACTTACACGCACTTACAGACACTTACACGTACTTACACGCACTTATACCCACTTACACACACTTACACACACTTACACGCACTAACACACACTTACACCCACTTACACACACTTACACGCACTTACAAGCAGTTATACGCACTTACATGAACTTACACACACGTACACGCAGTTACACGCACTTACACGCAGTTACTCGTACTTGCACACACTAACACGCACTTACACGCACTTACAAGCACTTACACACACTTACACACACTTACACACACTTACACGTACTTACACGCACTTACACGTACATGCACGCAGTTACACACACTAATACGTACTTACACACACTTGCACACACTTACATGCACTTACACACTCTTAGACACACGTATACGCACTTACACGTACTTACACGCACTTACACACTCTTATAGGTACTTACATGCACTTACACGCACGTACACGTATGTATACGCACTTACATGCACTTACACGCACTTACAGGCACTTACATGCACTTACACGCACTTACACATTCTTACACATACTTACACGCACTTACAGGCACTTACATGCACTTACACGCACTTACACATTCTTACACATACTTACACGCACTTACACGCACTTACATGCACTTACGCGCACTTACATGCACTTACACGCACTTACACGAACTTACACGCACTTATTCGCACATACATACACTTACACGCATTTACACATACTTACACACACTCACACGTACTTACACGCACTTACACGCACTTAGACGCACTAACACGCAGTTATACGCACATACACGTGCTTACACACACTTACATGCACTTACACCCATCTACACGCACGTACACACACTTACACGCACTTACACGAACTTACACGCACTTACACGTACTTACACGCACTTATACACACTTGCACACACTTACACATACTTACACACACTTATACGTACTCACACACACTTACACACACTTACATGCACTTACATGTACATACACGCACGTAAATGCACTAACACGCACTTACACGCACTTACACATACTTACACACACTTATACGTACTCACACACACTTACACACACTTACATGCACTTACATGTACATACACGCACGTAAATGCACTAACACGCACTTACACGCACTTACACGGACTTACACATACTTACACGCACTTACACGCACTTACACGCACTTACACGCACTTACACGCACTTACAAGAACTTACATGCACTTACAACCACTTACACGTAGTTACACGCACTTACACATACTTACACGCACTTACACACACTTACACGCACTTACATGCACGTATACGCACTTACATGCACGTACATGCACTGACACACACGTACACGCACTTACACGTACTTACACGCACTTACACACACTTACACGCACTTACACGCACTTACACGCACTTACACGCAGTTACACACAGTTATACGCAGTTACACGCACTTACACGCACTTACATGCACTTCCGTACTTACACACACTTACACGCACTTACATGCACTTACACGCACTTACACACATGTCCACGCACTTTCACGCACTTACACATACTTACACGTACTTACACTCACTTACATGCACTTACACGCACTTACACGTACTTATACGCACTTACACGCACTTACACGCACTTACACATACTTGCACACACCTACACGCACTTACACGTACTTACATGCACCTACACACACTTACGCGCACTTACACGCACTTACACGTACTTATACGCACTTACACGCACTTACACGCACTTACACATACTTGCACACACCTACACGCACTTACACGTACTTACATGCACCTACACACACTTACGCGCACTTACACGCAGTTAATTGCACTTATACGCACTTAAACGTACTTATAGGAACTTGCACGCACCTACAAGGACTTACACATACTTACACGCACTTACAAACACTTACACGTACTTACTAAGACTTATCGCACTTACACACACTTACACACACTTACATGCACTTATACGTACTTACACGTACTTACTAAGACTTATCGCACTTACACACACTTACACACACTTACATGCACTTATACGTACTTACACGTACTTACACACACGTACACGCAGTTACACGTACTTACACGCAGTTACACGCACTTACACGAACTAACACGCACTTACACGCACTTACAAGCACTTACACGCACTTACACACACTTACACGCACTTATACACTCTTACACGCACTTACACGTGCTTGCACGCAGTTACACGCATTTACAGATACTAACACGCACTTGTACACACTTACATGCACTTACACACACTTACACGCACTTATACGCACTTATACGCACTCTCACGCACTTACACACACTTACGCGTACTTACACACACTTACACGCACTTACATGTACTTACAGGCACTTACATGCACTTACACGCAGTTACACGCATTTACACGCATGTACACGCACTTACATGTAGTAACACGCTGTTATACGCATGTACACGCACTTACACGCACTTACATGCACTTACGTACTTACACACACTTACACACACTTACATGCACTTACACGTACTCACACGCACGTACACGCACTTACACACACTTACACGCACTTACACGCACATACATGCACTTACATGTACTTACACGCACTTGCACGCACTTACAAGCACTTATACGCACTTACACGCACTTACACGCACTTACAAGTACTTGCACACACTTACATGCACTTACATGCACTTACACGCACTTACACGCACTTACACACAGTTACACATAGTTAATTGCACTT
>SZWC01022679.1:9447-42384 GCA_023375785.1 Penium margaritaceum
GCAACCACTCGCAACCACTCACAACCACTCGCAACCACTCGCAACCACTCGCAACCACTCACAATCACTCGCAACCACACACAACCACTCGCAATCACTCACAACCACTCGCAACCACTCGCAACCACTCGCAACCACTCGCAACCACTCGCAACCACTCGCAACCACTCGGAACTACTCGCAACTGTTGAGAGGTGCGATTACTGCGCTGGTGTCAAGCTCCAATATGGTGAAGACGACACTGCACTCGGAGCACTGTACGGAAAGTTATGGATTTTACGGTGAATTCCCGGGACCACGCCTACTGGGAATTCTCTCCTGTACAGGCCACATACATTCTGGTAACCAGCCCTGAAGCAGTCTAAAGGGCCTGGTGTGTAATATCGTGTACTGGCAAGCGCAATGGGGTTGCGCATGCCTCTACTTAGCTCAGGGAGGGAGGGGAGCTACCTACTGCGCAGCACTGCACAACTATCCTGGTCAGGGAGTCCTCTAACTGACTAGACAGGAATCATGCACCCTGAGCATGAGGCCTACACTGCATCATCAGCCACATGCATGAAGCCTGGTCCGTTCTACCTGCATGGGCCAATCTGGTACAAGCTTCAGGAGGCTCCTGATCAACAGATCTGATGCAGCAGCATGGCAGAATCAACGATCAGCAGATGTTCGCCTGAAGGGTAAGCAACCTCGTGAGGAAGCTGCACCTGAACACCTGCCGAAGCTTCCTCAAGGAGGAACCTCCTTCCTGATCCTGTTCAGGTGCTAGTAACAAGATGTGAACTACAAGAAGATTCTCCTGAAGGAAGTTTCCCCTTTTCAGGGCACAAGGGGCAGCCGACCTGAACCACCTGAAGGAAGCTTCTCCTTCAGGTGGTCAACTTGCCAGGACCTCAAGTATAAAAGGAGAAGCTTCTCTCAGTCCAGACTCATCTCAGCATCTTAGCATCCTGCAAGAACTCAGCTCTGCTCAAGCATCTGACTCTGGAGTCCAGACCAAGACTCTGCTGGAGATCCCTCGAAGGCCCCTATAAGCCTGGCAAGGCCTGCCAGCCTGGGTGGAGGCTACCCTGGAGGCCAGTCAACCTAAAGACTGCGCCAAGACCCTTGCCATGACGGCCTATAAGGCCTAGCAAGGCGTTGCCCCTCTGTGGGCCAGGAGCTATGCTAGCCTAGTACGCTTAGCTTTTCATGTACCATACTTGTACTTTGTATCAATCAAGATTTCAGTCCAGAATTTCCATCCCTTCTCCTGCTACAGTACAAGCTGCACTGTTTGTCACCCAAAGATCCTACCAGCAAGGGTCCTAGTCCTTGCTGCCTGTCTCACAAAATCAACATGGTATCAGAGCTCTAGGCGGTGCTTTCACAATTTGTAGCAGCAGTAGCTGCAGACTACATTGGTGGTGGAGACGTTCTCCACCAGTCCTGTACAAGTGCTGAGCCAGAGGCGGAGGTGACGCCACTTCACGCGCGTGAGCGGCGTTCCTCCTGCACAAACGCACGAGCAACATAGAAGAGGAGAACGCTCAGTCAACATGGAAGAGGAGCTGTATCTTTTTTTTTTAATGTGGTGGCTGAGTACAACTACTTCACCCGAGCTGCTTTCATGGTGCTGGACGACCATCTGACTCCTCACATCCAGCAGGCCATACGGATGTACGAGGAGACTGCTGAGCCTGCTCGCCTAGCCTGGTCCTACCTGCTAAGGACCTATATGTCCGGCGACTCTACCTTCAAGTCCCACCTCCTAGCCGAACTGTCGCACATCAACCTCAACAGCTTTGACAACATCGAGTCCTACATCAACAGAGCAAAGTCAGTTCGCGATCATCTCGTAGTGACAGACGCTCCAGTCTCTGAGCTTGTCTTCGTGACCTTTCTCCTGAATGGAGTAACAGGGGATTGGGACGACGTGAGGAAGGTATTGAAGTTCAAGCATGAAATGGAGCTCACAGAAGCATACGTCTGCAAGATGCTTCTAACAGAGCAACGCGACCGGCAGCTGACAAGAGAGAAGGAGAGGATCTTGAGCAATGCGACTTACCAAGGTGTGAGCGCTGCCGTGTCCACTGCTCAGTCCTCGCGGAACACCCAGTCCACGAGGAACTCCGCATCCACCCAGACGTCCGCCCACTCTGGACCAAACGCCAGCATCCGCAGTGCGTGCGACCAGAACGTGGGGTCACGTCCTGCAATTGAGTGCCATTATTGCAAGAAGATTGGGCACATGAAGCGCGATTGCAGGAAGAGGATGTGGGACGAACAGCAAGCACGGCGACAGGCATATTTTAAAGCAAAGCCAACCGGGGAAAAGTGAGAGAAGAAGGAAGCCGAAAGTAAAGCGAGGCAGCCAGTGAAAGGCAAGAGCAAAGAAGCCAAGAAGCCGGATGGAGGTAAGGAGAAGCAGTTTGACTACAAAGGGTCGGTCTACCAGCTCTGAGCCAAGCAGAGCGATGAGCTGGTCCGCTCCACCTATGTGTGGTACCTTGACAGTGGGTGCACTTCACACATCACCCATGACAAGGCCTGCCTCTATGAGCTGGAATCCTGCTCCAAAGGCTTTGTCACGGTGGCTAACAAGCGACAAGTGCCCCTGTTGGGCAAAGGAAAAATGACAGTGACTGGGTACGACGGTGTCCAGGTCAAGTTCGGGGACGTGTTGTACATACCTGAAATTGCGGTGAACCTTCTGTCACTCGAGCAGCTGATGAAGAGGGGTGCGTGGCTCGTCAGCGACGGACAACATGTCACTTTGAAGAGCCGTGAAGGCGAGACCTTCGTTGAAGGTCGCCTTCTTCCGCACGGCATGATTGAGCTGGACTTTGCAGCACCAGCTCCAACGACAGGGCCACCTACGTCCTTTACAGCAGCAAGTCTCCACTAGGTGACTGGTGCAGACCTCGGTTTGTGGCAAAAACGACTCGGCCACATCAGCAACCAGACCGTACAGACGATGCACAAGGACGAGCAAGTCAACGGTCCCAGTCTTAGGGATAACGACAACAAGGAAGCAGCAGAGCCCTGTGAAGACTGCGTGCATGCCAAATTCCCACGACAGATGTTTCTTGTGGCTACAAAATGCGACATCACCCAGAAGCTGAAGCTCGTCCACACAGACATATGTGGACCTTTACCAACGGCCACAGTCTACAAAGGGCATCGCTACTTTCTGCTCTTTGTTGACGATGCCACAAGGATGGTGTGGAGCTATCCTCTCCGCACAAGAGATGAAACTCTAGCATGTTTCTTCAAGTGGCTCGCGATGGCCGAAAGGCAAAGCAACAGAAAACTACATGTTTTACGCTCAGACGGTGCTGGAGAGTACACCAGCACAGAGTTTGCCACACAGCTGGAGGATCTCGGCATCGTGCAGCAGTTCTCTACGTCATACACTCCGCAGCAGAATGGCGTAGCAGAGAGAGCGAACCGCATGATGTAAGAGATGTTGAAGTCGATGTTGCTTGGTGCACAACTCGACAACTCGTGGTGGCCGTTTGCACTGCGGCAAGCAGTGTGGATACGCAACCGCTTGCCACACGTGTCGCTATCAAGCATGACACCCTTCCAAGCATGGCACGATGACTAACCAGACATCTCTATGCTACACACCTTTGGGTGCATGGCCCTGCTCCATGTCCCAAAGGAACGCTGACGGAAGCTAGCAGACAGAGCAACATGGGGGGTCTTCCTCGGACAAAGCTCCAACATGAAGGGATGGGAGTTCTACGATGTATACGCCCATCGGATCATCACAAGCAGAGACACCATATACTTCGAGAACCTGACACACTCTGCTTGGGAGACTAAGCAATCAAGTGAGCCTGCTCTACTCCAGACTTTCTACGACTACTACGTGGAGACGCTTGAGGAGGGGAAAGCTGACAGTGTGCCACTCTCCCTTCTTGGTCTGGAGAAGACGGATGAGCAGCCGGTGGCCCCGCGTGTGACCCTCGACACTCGCCGGGACGAACGCATCACCACTGATCATGAGGCGCTCATAGTACCTCATGATAAAACTAAGGCCATGGGAGTGCAGAATGGTGCGCATGCGGCAGGAAAACCACATGATCGAGCTGCTGGGAATCCGGAGCGCCTTACGCGCCTCCTGCGACAGCAGTTACAACAAGAAGAGGAGCAAGAGATCAAGGAGTCAAACATGGCGATTACAGTCTGCTCCATCTACAAGGAAGCAGATGACTTCCTAGCGGACTTCACCACGACTCACCTTGCTGCTCTGGTCTCAGCAAACGAGCTACCGCCTGAGCCTAAAACTTTGAAGGAAGCCTTACAGGGTGAGTATGCTGCAGAGTGGAAGGCGGCACTTGACGCGGAGTACCAGAGTCTTATGGAGCAAGGGACGTGGGAGCTCACGGAGCTTCCATCTGGATCCCGACCAGTGGGAGTAAAGTGGGTGTTTTGCATCAAGACAAAAGCAGATGGGGGCATTGACAAGTTCTAAGCTTGCCTCGTGGCAAAGGGGTTCACACTAGTTGAGGGGAAAGACTTCTTCGACACCTCCGCTCCTGTGAGCCAGTACACCACCGCTCGCATCATGCTAGCTGTTGCAGCAGTGATAGACTACAAGGTGCAGCAGCTCGATGTCAAGAATGCCTTCTTGCATGGCGAAATGGATACGAGTGTCTACATGAAGCAACCTGAAGGCTACGACAACGGGAGCGGCAGAGTGTGCAAGCTTGTAAAGAGTCTCTACGGTCTGAAGTAAAGCCCTCTGCTTTGGTACAGGAAGCTGCAAAGCGTCCTACAGTCGTTAGACTTTGAGCCATCGGCCTATGACGAGTGCCTCTTCTTGCATCGGCAGAGTCCTGAGGCCAGGCCAGACTGTTACGTTCTAGTCTACGTCAATGACCTCCTCATCATTGGGCCGTCAACAGGCTTCATGAAGGCCACCGCAACCGCCATGGCGCAAGAGGTCAACGTGACCCTCATGCCCAGTTTGAGTACTACCTTGGCATGAACATCAAACGGGACCGTGAAGCACATACGCTTTGCTTGAGCCAGCAGACCTACGCTCGGAAAGTCTGCGAACGTTTCAACATCCCAGATCGACACATGCGAACATCTCTGTCACAACAGCCGTTGACGCATCAGGGACAGAGGGGGAGGAGCGAGACCGACTATTGCGGCAGAGTCGGATCACTGATGCACGCAGCAAGTTGTACACGGCCAGATTTGCAGTTCATCATAAGCAACTTGGCACGCGGCAACGAGACGTGTATGGAGGGAGTGTGCAAGGAGCTGGACAGAGCTCTTGGCTACCTCAAAACTACAGGAGACGCAAGTCTGCTCTTTGGAACGACTGACAGACTCAACCTTGAGTGCTACGTTGACACAGATTTTGGGGGCACAGAGGAAGATCGTCGAAGCACCACAGGTTTTGTGTGCCTGCTTGGTGGAGGAGCGATGTCCTGGACCAGCAAGCGACAGAACCTTATCACACTCAGCTCTGCAGAAGCTGAGTTAGTGGTGGCTACTACAGCAGCACAGGAGGTCACGTATCTTCACAACCTCCTGGAGGACATCGGTTTTCCTCAATCACAGCCGACAAGGACACTCGTCGACAACAAGTCTGCGATTGACTTCACAAACGCGACAAAATTCCAAGGCCAAACAAAGCACATTGACATTCGTGGGTATTGTATTCGTTCAAAAGTCCGAGACGGCACGGTTGAGCTAGTGCATGTGTCAGGAACGAACCAAGCAGCTGACTTCCTGACAAAGATCGTGGGCAGCCGGGACTCCTCTCCTGTGCTATCCCGCACCCCGAGTGGCTAGAACAGCTGCACTAGCGTCGTATCATGGACGCTCTGCGCGAGCACGTGGAGGTGGAGACCATCTCTAGCCATGGCAGCCGCGGATCTGGCCGGTCCCAGCACGAATCGGAAGAGCAGGAGGCTGTGGTCATGGCACCGCAGTGGTTCTCCTATACCCCACCATCATTGGAGCAGCCCTCCACTGGTGGAGAACTCAGGGTCTACCGTAGAGTGGTCTACCGACACCGTGGCGGGGAGCAGTCAACAGCAGCTTCCAACCCACTGCTGCACCACTCATCACCTATGATGTATCCGCCGCTCGAGGTGGTGCAACCTGGGGAGCAACATGGATTCCAGGAATACTCCACGCCGGACGAGCAGTAGCCAGCGGCCCAACATCAGCCGCAAGTCTACACCATACCAGTGGGGAGCACGGCTTCCGCGTAGGACAGGCAGCTGGGGATGGACCCGCCACCAGAGTTCGCCGGACCGGGGCAAGTGGATGGACTGGCACAAACCCCAGTGCTGGGCGTGCAGCAGACGCCGATGCACCCGCAGTAGCAGAACCTGGGGATCACGCAGGTGGCACCACCGGCACCCTCTCAGGCCCAGGGTTCCACGCAACCAATGCACCAGCAGCAGATTCCCCAGGTGCCGCCGCCATATGGAGGAGCAGTCCAGGCGGGGATGACGCCACCCCCACCTGCGGTGGGACCAATGCAGCAGCAGATGAGCCAACTACAGTCACACTCGGGGATACCACCGATGAGGGTGACGGCGTCACATCCAGCAATGGGTGCACCACCGTAGCAGATGAACCCGCCACAGGCATTGGCGGGTGCCGCGTCGGCGGGGACCGTGATGCTCGCGGCTGGCATACAGCAGACCAGTTACCGGCCGCAGCAGGTGACGGCACCGACACAGGCAGGGACCACGGTGCAGCACCCTGTGATGGCTCCGCATCCACCGTAGGGGATGCAATCTTTCGGGGGCGTTGCCCAAGGGGGTGCAACGACTCTGTCTCATGGGGTCCAGCCACTGGTGCACCAGCAGCCGTCGCGTGGAGGCATGACATCGATGCAACCCTCACCAACGGCTTCGCACCCGTGGCCAACTCCGCAGCAGCAGCTGATGAGCGCCACGCAGGTAGGAGTGGGTCAGCAGCCTTTTTTGCCAAGCACGCAACCACCGCTGCCCCAAGGGGCACCGCCACCACCCCAGTACTCCGCACCAGCCTACCAGCAGCTTCATCCGCCGCAGCTAACCGGAACCATGCCCACCGGTGTGACTCGTCAAGAACCACCACTGATGCCGCAACTTCCGCCGGCGCCACAAGGTCACTCGCACCCACCACTGCCGTAGATGATGGGGGGTCAGCACCTTGCAAGGACCACGGCCCATCCTCTCCCGGTGGCACCAGCCGTGGTCACCAGTGCTGTTGCAGTCCCCACCACACAGACCTATTGGATGCCTCAGCTGATGGCACCGCAAGTACAAGGACCTCCGGTCCCGCTCCTTGGGACGACGTTCTTCTCCACACCTTACACCACCTCACTGCCAGCCCCTTCTTCCTAGTACATGCACCAGCCACACACGCACCCAGACTCTCACATGCCCGCGGGACAACCTTCGTTGCAGATCCACCATGCGAGATACTCTGCGGCCCAGCCTGCCAATCTCCCCCCTCCGACTGCTGTGACTGCGTTGACGACTAACCGCAGCACCGTACCTCAGCTGCAGTACATCTGCTCAAAACCCCCAAATCTGCCGTGGCTGGACACCTTCAAGGGCGCCCCTAAGGAGGATCCCTGGATCTGGCTGAAACAAATCACACTCTACGCTAGCATTGGCCGGATCCCACCTGACCTCTGCCTTGCTACTGCGGAACTTCACCTCCAAGGAGCTGCGGCCGACTAGTACAATGCACACGCATCCTTCCCGTCCTTCGAAGACTTCGGCAATGCTCTCATTTAATGCTTCAAGCACCTGACAAAGGAGGAGGCCCTGCGGAAGATCGAGAAGGAGGTCATGCGCAAGGACGATGACATCCGCAGATTCGTGGACCAGTTCCTCACCTGGGCTTCTGTGGCCAAGAACCCGCAAGGAGAAGGCCTCCTGCTGTGGGTCCTCTTGCAGAACCTGATCCGCGCACTCCCCGACGAGGTCAGCAGTCTCATGATCGTTGATTGCTACTGCTCTCTCCAGGACACGGTGCAAGATGCCACGGCCATATCCACTCGTCAGCGATCTACTCGCCAGCATCAGGGTGGAGAGACACATGCACCACCCGCCTCACAAAGCCAGCCTCCGCCGCAGAAGCCCAAGGCTTGCTACATCTCCCAGAGCATGGAGCACATTGCCCGAGATTGTCCTCGTCGCCGCCAAGCAGCTCCGCGCCCAGACCCCGTCCAACCAGATCCCATGGTCCAGCAATGACATCAGTACTACAACCAGCCATGGCCCGGTCAACAGCAGTAGCATCAACAGCAACAGCAGCAGCAACCACATCCGTCCCCTCCTGGGCAGGCTCAGGCAGGTCAGGGAACATGCCAGGACATCTTGCTGAACCCGCCACCAAACCCCGCAACCGGCGCCCGTAATGTTAAGCTGGGTTTGCCCATGGCGGAGGATGAGACTACAGAAGTGGCCCCCACACCTGAGGAGACGGAACTCATCACACGAGCTCGTCGGCTCGAACTCTGCGGATGGGATCTGCAGGAAGCCGCACAACTCCAGAGCGACCTGCGACGGAAGGCAGAGGCTGCAGAGGCCCAGCTGTAGGATGCCGTTGCAGCCCGTTCTATGCGACCCCCTGAGAAGCGCCGCACTGCGGACCCCGCACAAGTAGAGAATCCAGCTGCCGCAACTACCCCATTTGCTCCTCGGACTACCCCCATTACTGTAGCAGACCCCACGGACCCCGTGGAAAAGCTCTTTACCACTCCCATCGCGTCCATGAACTTCTTCGACTTCCTTCGTCTCCATCCCGAGCTGGCTCCGCGGCTCAGAGAGGAGTTCACCAGAGCCAACCATCGCCTCCAGGCTGTTGGTATCTCCCTCACATGCACCACACCGGCGCATGGCACCCAAAACACGCGCCGGATTGTAGCACAAGTACCACCTGCCTTGAATACTGAGAAACTCGATTGGGGATGGACACCGCAGCCCCTGGAACCACCCCGCCGTGACGACCGACACTATGAGGTCGCTTGTTTTGTGGTGTGGATTTGTGGGCGGACGTTCCTGTCGATCATCGACACTGGGGCCACCCACACTACCGTTGCCCTCCGCGTCCTCCGTGTGGTCGGATGGGCGGATCGCATCCTCCCCATACGGCGGCTATTCAGCAACGCCGCCGCAGGACTGGACTACGGGGATGGAGAATTACAGGGGCTCCCCTTGCAGGTGGGCTCCCTCCACGAGCCAGTGGACGTCCAGGTCACCCAAGCCCGAACCTACGATGTCCTCCTCGGGATGGACTAACTCCTTCCGCGCCAGGCCAACTTGCTGTTCTCACTTGCCGTCATGCAGCTCACGTCCGCGATCGGCTCCAAGGAGCATGCCCTGATCACTGCCGAGGATCGGGTGACTGTGCCCGTCACCGACAGCGTGCCCTTCTCCCTCTCCGATGCTGCACAGGAGGATTCAGAAACTCGTCCCCAGCAGGCTCCTGCACCCGAGGGAGCCACGCTTGATGTAGAACTCATGCCGGCCGCGGAATGGCAACAGCTGACCATGGATTCGGCAACACCAGGTGAGCGGAATAACCTTCTCGGGTTATGGCAGCGGGGGGAGCAGGTGTTCGGCAAGGGCCTGTCCTTGGAAGACGAGGAGGAATTCTACCCCATCCGCACCTAGTCTCCACCGCCGCCTCCTTGCTGGGACCATATCCTGCACCCTCGTCTCTCTCCACCGCAGAAACAAGACTTCCGCGATCTTCTCGACTCCTTCCCAGACATCTTCACCAATCCCCAACATCTTCGCCCGACCTTGGGGCAATCGATGCCTATCATGTCATCTCCACCGGCACAACGTCCCCCACCAAGCGAAACGTTCGCCGCATACTACCGGACCAGGAGCAAATCATCACCGAAGGTCTTGCGGAGCTGAACGCGCAAGGAGTGATTGTTCCCATTGTGAGTCCCTGGCAAGCCAACCTAGTCATTGTTGGCAAACCCGACGGATCCGAGAGGTTCTGCGTTGACTTGCGCGACCTCAACCGGGTCACGGAGGAAGACGCCTACCCCATGCCTCTGATCGTCCACGTCCAGGAACGCCAGTAAGGCCGCGGATGGTTTGCAAACTGCCTTCGTTACTCCAGAGGGGCTCTACGCCTTCACCCGCATGTCCTTTGGTCTCCGCAACGCTAGCGTAACCTTCCAACGCTTCATGGAATCCACCCTCTGTGGCATCCCCAACGTGAGCTGCTACATAGACGACATCATGGTTGCAGCCCACAACTTCGCGGACCTCTTCTCCTCCCTCACTGCTGTTTTCTCCGCCCTCCGCGCTGTCAGGATTTTGTGGGAAGCCCTAGACCCAGGACACCGGCTGAAGGGATAGTTAGGCAAGAGACGGAAGCATCGGGGAAGCTGCTGAGGGATGACGTCATGCTCATGGCGGTGAGAGGGCTAAGCACTGCGGACAAAGCAACTGTAGTTACAGGCTGACACTGAGAACTTGCAGGAACCTGACATCCAAGATGATCAGAACAATGCAGGAGAGGGTATCGGTGATACAGTGAGGAAACCCGAAGCGCAGGGCCGAGGCGCGGACGGTGTGCCGCGCTGAGGCACAGACGTGACGCGGAGGCAACACCAGAGATGCGTGCACGGAAGGCTTGAGCAGGACTGATGATGTTGAGCTGAGTATAAACGTTGTACGTGAAGTACAGGTGCACCGATGTTGAGGAAGCATTCCACAGTAACGGAGCGGGCAAGGCGGCGGGCCGAGCCTCAGCTGCCTTTTGGGGATAAGTATGAGGAGCGTTGTGTGAGCGAAGCGAACGTGTAGAGTCACAGTCAGGAAGATGGGCATGACAGATGGTACGACGGAAGGTGAGTCTGTGGAATGCGAGGCAATGGAAGGCAAGCGGATAGATGAATGATAGTTGATAGATGATAGCAGAAGCGAGGAATACAAAGAGTGTTACGCTACCTATGTACTAGTCCTCGTTCCTACAAAGGTGGGCGATAGCCCAGGTGCTGCCGTAGTCGCCTAGATGCTTTCGTCATAGTGGTGGAGTGCGGAGTCGCTTCGCGGCTCCGCCTGTGCACAGTTGGTTCCGGACCGCTGGGTTGCACGTTGTCACGGAGAGCTACGCCGGAGCAGTTCGGTCGACGCTGCCATCGGTACGTGTGCGAGGGGGCGTCTCGGTGCACGGTTGGCGCGTAGCGAGGACCGGAGCGCAAGCTCTCGGTGGCCTGCGGCATGCAGTCGGTTGGCTTCGAAGTGTCGGCTGGTAACTGACCGGTCCGGTCGTCTTGAGTTTGCGAAGCCGAGGAGGTGATCCGGTCTTTGGAGGGTGACTTTGTTGTCTTGTCACCATATGCCTTCGATGCCTCGTGGCAGGGTATTTCCATAATATATTTCTCGGAGAGGTCAGACTTGTGATGTTGTGACAATATTCCAACACGCGCTGCTAACCTCGAACTGAAAGCAGCAAAGTGCTCCATCGGTGTCGCAGAAATGGAGTTCTTGGGGTTCGTTATGAGTGTTGACGGCATCAAGACGGACCCAGAAAAGATCGCGGCAGTCCAGGAGTGGCGCCAGTCCACGACCGCGGCACAAGTCAAGATCTTCCTTGGCTTCGCCCGCATCATCCGCCCACTGCAGCAGCTTACACACCAATACATCCCCTTCAAATGCACCCCGGAGTGTGCAGCGGCATGGGCGGAGATCAAGCATAGGCTGGTGACCGCGCCCATGCTGGAATTCCCCGAGTTCAACCTCCCCTTCTCCATCACCAGTGACTGGTCACGGGACGGCCTTGGCGCAGTTCTATCGCAGACAATCCAAGAGCCCGTACAGCTGGTCATTGCATACGCCAGCCGTGCCCTCACAGATGGCGAGCAGAAGTATCCCCTGGTGAAGGGTGAATGCCTGGCAGTCCTCTGGGCTCTCCAGCATTTCCGCGACTACATCAAGAATGGGAAGCCCTTCACTGTCCTCACCAACCATCAGGCCCTGCTGTGGCTCCTTATCACACAGAACCACGAGGGTATCTTGGCCAAGTGGACCCTCCTCTTGTAGGGGTACAACATGAAGATCAAATATTAGCCTGCTTTGGCCAACCGTAACGCGGATGCTCTCAGTCGCCTTCCCCGCGAGGCCTGGCAGACCTCCGCGGATCGGCAGGAGGAGCCCACGGGCCCTCTGCTCCAACCCTCTCCATCCACCGCTGCCGAACCCCAGTGGGAAGGTGTTGCTCGCGAATTCACTGAAGACGAGTACAATATCGCGCACCAGCTGCTGGCTGAGTCCCACTCTTCCGCGGACCTGGATACCGCGGAGGCACCTCCCGCTCTTCCCACCGACGGTCTCCAGCTTGCTCGCCGCAACCACACGATTCGCGGCTGGACCCTGGAGGAAATTGCTGCCCACCTTCCCCCACATTCGTCCCTCCCACAGCCCCATCGCGTATCCTTCACTGCTCCACCTGTCATCCCTTCCCTACCAGCTCCGTCGGCTTCCCCTGCCTCTCCTCTTCTGGAAAACCGCCACCCTCTTTCCCTGGTGCCAAAGTTGTTCCAGAGTTGTGCCAGAGTTATGCCAGAGTTGTGCCATAGTTGTGCTTGAGTTGTGCCAGAGTTGCGCTGGAGTTGTGCCAGAGTTGTGCCAGAGTTGTGCCAGAGGTCTGCCACAGTTGTGCCAGAGTTGTGGCAGAGTTGTGCCATAGTTGTGCCAGAGTTGTGCCCGAGTTGTGCCGGAGTTGTGCCGGAGTTTTGCCAGAGTTGTGCAAGGGTTGTGCCAGAGTAGTGCCAGAGGTGTGCCAGAGTTGTGCCAGAGGTGTGCCAGAGTTATGCCAGAGTTGTGCCAGAGGTGTGCCAGAGTTGTGCCAGAATTGTGCCAGAGTTGTGCCAGAGTTGTGCCAGAGCTGTGCCAGAGTTGTGCCAGAGTTATGCCAGAGTTGTGCCAGAGTTGTGCTTGAGTTGTGCCAGAGTTGCGCTGGAGTTGTGCCAGAGTTGTGCCAGAGTTGTGCCAAGGTTGTGCCAGAGTTTTACCAGAGTTGTGCCAGAGATGTGCCAGAGTTGTACCAGAGTTGTGCCAGATTTTTGCCTGAGTTGTGCCAGAGATGTGCCAGAGTTGTGCCAGAGTTGTGCGAGAGTTGCGCCAAAGGTTTGCCAGATTTGTGCCAGTGTTGTGCCAGAGTTGTGCCAGAGTTGTGCCAGACTTGTGCCAGAGTTGTGCCGGAGTTGTGCCGGAGTTGTGCCAGAGTTGTGCCAGAGTTGTGCCAAGGTTGTGCCAGAGTTTTACCAGAGTTGTGCCAGAGATGTGCCAGAGTTGTACCAGAGTTGTGCCAGATTTTTGCCTGAGTTGTGCCAGAGATGTGCCAGAGTTGTGCCAGAGTTGTGCGAGAGTTGCGCCAAAGGTTTGCCAGATTTGTGCCAGTGTTGTGCCAGAGTTGTGCCAGAGTTGTGCCAGACTTGTGCCAGAGTTGTGCCGGAGTTGTGCCGGAGTTGTGCCAGAGTTGTGCCAGAGTTGTGCCAAGGTTGTGCCAGAGTTTTACCAGAGTTGTGCCAGAGATGTGCCAGAGTTGTACCAGAGTTGTGCCAGATTTTTGCCTGAGTTGTGCCAGAGATGTGCCAGAGTTGTGCCAGAGTTGTGCGAGAGTTGCGCCAAAGGTTTGCCAGATTTGTGCCAGTGTTGTGCCAGAGTTGTGCCAGAGTTGTGCCAGACTTGTGCCAGAGTTGTGCCGGAGTTGTGCCGGAGTTGTGCCAGAGTTGTGCCAGAGTTGTGCCAAGGTTGTGCCAGAGTTTTACCAGAGTTGTGCCAGAGATGTGCCAGAGTTGTACCAGAGTTGTGCCAGATTTTTGCCTGAGTTGTGCCAGAGATGTGCCAGAGTTGTGCCAGAGTTGTGCGAGAGTTGCGCCAAAGGTTTGCCAGATTTGTGCCAGTGTTGTGCCAGAGTTGTGCCAGAGTTGTGCCAGACTTGTGCCAGAGTTGTGCCGGAGTTGTGCCGGAGTTGTGCCAGAGTTGTGCCAGAGTTGTGCCAAGGTTGTGCCAGAGTTTTACCAGAGTTGTGCCAGAGATGTGCCAGAGTTGTACCAGAGTTGTGCCAGATTTTTGCCTGAGTTGTGCCAGAGATGTGCCAGAGTTGTGCCAGAGTTGTGCGAGAGTTGCGCCAAAGGTTTGCCAGATTTGTGCCAGTGTTGTGCCAGAGTTGTGCCAGAGTTGTGCCAGACTTGTGCCAGAGTTGTGCCGGAGTTGTGCCGGAGTTGTGCCAGAGTTGTGCCAGAGTTGTGCCAAGGTTGTGCCAGAGTTTTACCAGAGTTGTGCCAGAGATGTGCCAGAGTTGTACCAGAGTTGTGCCAGATTTTTGCCTGAGTTGTGCCAGAGATGTGCCAGAGTTGTGCCAGAGTTGTGCGAGAGTTGCGCCAAAGGTTTGCCAGATTTGTGCCAGTGTTGTGCCAGAGTTGTGCCAGAGTTGTGCCAGACTTGTGCCAGAGTTGTGCCGGAGTTGTGCCGGAGTTGTGCCAGAGTTGTGCCAGAGTTGTGCCAAGGTTGTGCCAGAGTTTTACCAGAGTTGTGCCAGAGATGTGCCAGAGTTGTACCAGAGTTGTGCCAGATTTTTGCCTGAGTTGTGCCAGAGATGTGCCAGAGTTGTGCCAGAGTTGTGCGAGAGTTGCGCCAAAGGTTTGCCAGATTTGTGCCAGTGTTGTGCCAGAGTTGTGCCAGAGTTGTGCCAGACTTGTGCCAGAGTTGTGCCGGAGTTGTGCCGGAGTTGTGCCAGAGTTGTGCCAGAGTTGTGCCAAGGTTGTGCCAGAGTTTTACCAGAGTTGTGCCAGAGATGTGCCAGAGTTGTACCAGAGTTGTGCCAGATTTTTGCCTGAGTTGTGCCAGAGATGTGCCAGAGTTGTGCCAGAGTTGTGCGAGAGTTGCGCCAAAGGTTTGCCAGATTTGTGCCAGTGTTGTGCCAGAGTTGTGCCAGAGTTGTGCCAGACTTGTGCCAGAGTTGTGCCGGAGTTGTGCCGGAGTTGTGCCAGAGTTGTGCCAGAGTTGTGCCAAGGTTGTGCCAGAGTTTTACCAGAGTTGTGCCAGAGATGTGCCAGAGTTGTACCAGAGTTGTGCCAGATTTTTGCCTGAGTTGTGCCAGAGATGTGCCAGAGTTGTGCCAGAGTTGTGCGAGAGTTGCGCCAAAGGTTTGCCAGATTTGTGCCAGTGTTGTGCCAGAGTTGTGCCAGAGTTGTGCCAGACTTGTGCCAGAGTTGTGCCGGAGTTGTGCCGGAGTTGTGCCAGAGTTGTGCCAGAGTTGTGCCAAGGTTGTGCCAGAGTTTTACCAGAGTTGTGCCAGAGATGTGCCAGAGTTGTACCAGAGTTGTGCCAGATTTTTGCCTGAGTTGTGCCAGAGATGTGCCAGAGTTGTGCCAGAGTTGTGCGAGAGTTGCGCCAAAGGTTTGCCAGATTTGTGCCAGTGTTGTGCCAGAGTTGTGCCAGAGTTGTGCCAGACTTGTGCCAGAGTTGTGCCGGAGTTGTGCCGGAGTTGTGCCAGAGTTGTGCCAGAGTTGTGCCAAGGTTGTGCCAGAGTTTTACCAGAGTTGTGCCAGAGATGTGCCAGAGTTGTACCAGAGTTGTGCCAGATTTTTGCCTGAGTTGTGCCAGAGATGTGCCAGAGTTGTGCCAGAGTTGTGCGAGAGTTGCGCCAAAGGTTTGCCAGATTTGTGCCAGTGTTGTGCCAGAGTTGTGCCAGAGTTGTGCCAGACTTGTGCCAGAGTTGTGCCGGAGTTGTGCCGGAGTTGTGCCAGAGTTGTGCCAGAGTTGTGCCAAGGTTGTGCCAGAGTTTTACCAGAGTTGTGCCAGAGATGTGCCAGAGTTGTACCAGAGTTGTGCCAGATTTTTGCCTGAGTTGTGCCAGAGATGTGCCAGAGTTGTGCCAGAGTTGTGCGAGAGTTGCGCCAAAGGTTTGCCAGATTTGTGCCAGTGTTGTGCCAGAGTTGTGCCAGAGTTGTGCCAGACTTGTGCCAGAGTTGTGCCGGAGTTGTGCCGGAGTTGTGCCAGAGTTGTGCCAGAGTTGTGCCAAGGTTGTGCCAGAGTTTTACCAGAGTTGTGCCAGAGATGTGCCAGAGTTGTACCAGAGTTGTGCCAGATTTTTGCCTGAGTTGTGCCAGAGATGTGCCAGAGTTGTGCCAGAGTTGTGCGAGAGTTGCGCCAAAGGTTTGCCAGATTTGTGCCAGTGTTGTGCCAGAGTTGTGCCAGAGTTGTGCCAGAGTTGTGCCAGAGTTGTGCCAGAGTTGTGCCAGAGTAGTGCAAGAGTTGTGCCAGTGTTGTGCCAGAGTTGTGCTCGAGTTGTGCCAGAGTTGTGCCAGAGTTGCTGATGACCTGAGGATGAAGGCGGCGAGTGGAAAGCGTTGGCGCAGTGCAAGGCTGCAAGGGCGCTGAGGAAAGATTGGGTGCCGCAGCACGGAGGCGCGGGCCGTGGGGCCGCATCATCAGAGTGCGGGCTGCAATGAGGAAGAGAAGTTGGATTGAGCGTGGACGCAGTGCTAGTAAGCACGGGCTCTTGACGGATGAAGCAACGGAGGATGCCGCAGCCTGGTGTTGGCGGGCGCAGAGATGCAAGGAACTGCGAATGGAGTGCGAAGGAATGCCACAGCCTAGGGAGGCGGGCTGAGAGAAAGAGATGTCGAGTGAGAGAGAGAATGAAGATGCCGCAGCCACGAATGAGGGCTAGCATGAACCAAACATAGTTGATTAAAGAGAAAGAGGTACACACATCTGCATGATGTATCTAGGCCTAGGGCTAGCCTACTGTCGCATACTAAGGTGGTTTGTATGAGCGGTGACGCCTTAGGCGCCATGCCGCTAGTGCTGCTGCTGCTATTGGTTGCATTGCAGAGCAACGCCGGACCTGTTCTTGTGGCTTGGGCGCGGGGTTCCGACCCGTTGCAATTGGCGCGCTGGTCGTGCGGAAGATTGGCGTCATTTTCCTTGTACCGCACCGCGTGCCTGGTGGTTGAACGGCCGGCGAGGGAATCAGCCTGTCGGTGATCTGGCGGGATTTACCGTCGACGGTCTGCGGACTGTTCACTCGAGCGGACTGTTGGAGTTGTCGCGTGCAGGAGTTGAGCTTGATTTCTGGAGTATTTCCAGATGCAGCCTTTTTGTGGTCCGGGGGCAGATCAGTAAATGTCTCGATTGCTCCTGTCGATGGAGTTTCTTGTGACAATTGTTGATTTTTTCCGACAAACGTCACCTGGATAAGTTTGTGGTCATGGTAAGTGGCACATGCCAACGTTTTCAAGGCATTGCCCACAATAGCCACACCGAGCCACCAGTTTTTTACCTTGTTTATAACTGCAAGTTTATGCCTAGCACACGTGCACTGTGATTGGGCACTCTGACCGTGGCAGACTCGTGTTACGATGCGTACAAGTTAAAGTCACTTGGTAAACTTTGTGGTCATGGTCACTGGCACAGGCCAACTTTGACAAGGCATTGTGCACAATAGCCACACCGATCCACCAGTATTATGCCTTGTTTATACCTGCAAGGTCATGCCTAGTAAACATGCACTGTGATTGGACACTCTGACCGTGGCTGACTCGTGTCATGATTCATAGCCGTTTAAGGTACTTGAATAAATTTGTGGTCATGGTCAGTGGCACAGGCCAGCTTTGTCAAGGCATTGCGCACAATAGCCGTGCCAAGCCATCGGTTTTTTACCTTGTTCATACCAGCAAGGTCATGCATAGTACATGTGCACTGTGATTGGGCACTCTGACCGTGGCTGACTCGTGTTCCAATTCGTAGAAGTTAAAGTCACTTGGATACGTTTGTGGTCATGGTCAGTGGCACATGCCAACTTTGTCAAGGCATCACGCACAATAGCCGCAGTGAGCCCCCAGTGTTTTACCTTGTGTATACCTGCAAGTTTAAGCCTAGCACACGTGCACTGTGATTGGGCACTCTGACTGTGGCTGACTCATGTAATGATTCATAGAAGTTAAAGTCACTTGGTGAACTTTGTGGTCATGGTCAGTGGCACATGCCAACTTTGTCAAGGCATCGCGCACAAAAGCCGCACTGCGTCACCAGTGTTTTACCTTGCTTATACCTGCAAGTTTATTCCTAGTACACGTGCACTGTGACTGGGCACTCTGACTGTGGCTGACTCATGTGATGATTCATAGCCGTTAAAGTCACTTAGTTAACTTCGTGGTCATGGTCAGTGGCACATGCCAACTTTGTCAAGGCATTGTGCACAATAGCCACACCGAGCCACCAGTATTCTACCTTGTTTGCACCTGCAATATCATGCCTAGTACATCTTCACTGTGATTGGACACTCTGACCGTGGCTGACTCGTGTTATGATCAATAGAAGTTGAAGTCACTTGGTTTTTTGGTCATGGTCAGTGGCACAGACCAAATTTGTCAAGGCATTGCGCACAATAGCCACACCGAGCCAACAGGTTTTTACCTTGTTCATACCAGCAAGATAATGCATAGTACATGTGCACTGTGATTGGGCACTCTGACCGTGGCTGACTCAAGTGTTGATTCATAAAGGTTAATGTCACTGGGTTAACTTTGTGGTCATGGTCAGTTGCACATGCAAAAGTTGTCAAGGCATTGCGCAAAATAGCCACACAAAGCCACCGGGTTTTTACCTTGTTTATACCTGCAAGGTCATGCATAGTACACGTGCACTGTGATTGGGAACTCTGACCGTGGTTGACCCGTGTTATGATTCATAGAAGTTAATGTCACTTGGTTCACGTTGTGGTCATGGTCAGTGGCACATGCCAACTGTGTCAAGGCATTGCGCACAATAGCCACACCAAGCCACCAGTTTTTACCTTGCTTATACATGCAAGTTTATGCATAGTACACGTGCACTGTGATTGAACACTCTGACTGTGGCTGACTCGTGTTACAATTCGTAGAAGTTAAAGTCACTTGGTGAACTTTGTGGTCATGGTCAGTTGCACATGCCAACTTTGTCAAGGCATTGCGCACAATAGCCGCACTGAGCCACCAGTATTTTACCTTGCTTATACCTGCAAGATTATGACTAGCACACGTGCACTGTGATTTGGCACTCTGACTGTGGCTGACTCATGTGATGATTCATAAAGTTAAAGTCACTTGGTTCACTTTGTGGTCATGGTCACTGGCGCCTGCCAACTTTGTCAAGGCATTGCGCACAATAGCCACACCGAGCCACCAGTATTCTACCTTGTTTGCACCTGCAAGATCATGCCTAGTACATCTGCACTGTGATTGGACACTCTGACCGTGGCTGACTCGTGTTATGATCAATAGAAGTAAAAGTCACTCGGTAAACTTTGTGGTCATGGTCAGTTCCACAGGCCAACGTTTTCAAGGCATTGCCCACAATAGCCACACCAAGCCACCAGGTTTGTACATTTCTTATACCTGCAAGGTCATGCATACTACACGTGCACTGTGATTGGACACTCTGACCGTGGTTGACTCGTGTTATGATTCATAGAAGTTAATGTCACTTGGTTAACTTTGTGGTCATGGTCAGGGGGACAGGCCAACTTTGTCAAGGCATTGCGCACAATAGCCGTGCCAAGACACCGGTTTTTTACCTTGTTCATACAAGGAAGGTCATGCATAGTACATGTGCAGTGTGATTGGGCACTCTGACCGTGGCTGACTCGTGTTACGATGCGTAGAAGTTTAATTCACTTGGTAAACGTTGTGGTCATGGTCAGTGGCACATGCCAACTTTGTCAAGGCATTGCGCACAACAGCCACACCGAGCCACCAGTATTCTACCTTGTTTGCACCTGAAAGATCATGCCTAGTACATCTGCACTGTGATTGGACACTCTGACCGTGGCTGACTCGTGTTATGATCAATAGAAGTAAAAGTCACTTGGATACATTTGTGGTCATGGTCACTGGCACATGCCAAATTTGTCAAGGCATTGCACACAATAGCCAAACCGAGCCACCAGTATTCTACTTTGTTTATACCTGCAAGATCATGCATAGTACATGTGCACTGTGATTGGGCACTCTGACCGTGGCTGACTCGTGTTACAATTCGTAGAAGTTAAAGTGAATTGGATAAATTTGTGGTCATGTTCAGTGGTACATGCCAACGTTTTCAAGGCATTGCCCACAATAGCCATGCCAAGCCATCGGGTTTTTACCTGGTTCATACCAGCAACGTCATGCATAGTACATGTGCACTGTGATTGGGCACTCTGACCGTGGCTGACTCGTGTTACAATTCGTAGAAGCTAAAGTCACTTGGATACGTTTGTGGTCATGGTCAGTGGCCCATGCCAACTTTGTCAAGGCATTGCGCACAATAGCCACACCGAGCCACCAGTGTTCTACCTTGTTTCCACCTGCAAGATCATGCCTAGTACATCTGCACTGGGATTGGACACTCTGACCGTGGCTGACTCGTGTTATGATCAATAGAAGTAAAAGTCACTTGGATGCATTTGTGGTCATGGTCAGTGGCACATGCCAGCTTTGTCAAGGCATTGCGCACAATAGCCATACCGAGCCACCAGTATTCTACCTTGCTTATACCTGCAAGATCATGCATAGTACATCTGCACTGGGATTGGACACTCTGACCGTGGCTGACTCGTGTTATGATCAATAGAAGTAAAAGTCACTTGGATGCATTTGTGGTCATGGTCAGTGGCACATGCCAGCTTTGTCAAGGCATTGCGCACAATAGCCATACCGAGCCACCAGTATTCTACCTTGCTTATACCTGCAAGTTTATGCATAGTACACGTGCACTGTGATTGAACACTCTGACTGTGGCTGACTCGTGTTACATTTTGTAGAAGTTAAAGTCACTTGGTAAACGTTGTGGTCATGGTCAGTTGCACTGGCCAAATTTGTCAAGGCATTGCGCACAATAGCCACACCAAGCCACCGGGTTCTTACCTTGTTTATACCTGCAAGGTCATGCATAGAACACGTGCACTGTGACTGGGCAATCTGAACGTGGCTGACTCGTGTTATGATTCATAGAAGTTAAAGTCACTTGGATAAGTTTGTGGTCATGGTCAGTGGCACATGCCAACTTTTTCAAGGTATTGCGCACGATAGACACACCGAGCCACCAGTATTATACCTTGTTTGCACCTGAAAGATCATGCCTAGTACATCTGCACTGTCATTCGACACTCTGACCGTGGCTGACTCGTGTTATGATCAATAGAAGTAAAAGTCACTTGGATACATTTGTGGTCATTGTCAGTGGCACATGCCAACTTTTTCAAGGCATTGCGCACAATAGCCAAAGCAAGCCACCGGTTTTTTACCTTGTTCATACCTGCAAGGTCATTCATATTACCTGTGCACTGTGATTGCGCACTCTGACCGTGGCTGACTTGTGTTACGATTCATAGAAGTTAATGTCACTTGGTTCACGTTGTGGTCATGGTCAGTGGCACATGCCAACTTTGTCAAGGCATTGCGCATAATATCCACACCGAGCCACCAGTATTCTACCTTGTTTGCACCTGAAAGATCATGCCTAGTACATCTGCACTGTGATTGGACACTCTGGCCGCGGCTGACTCGTGTTATGATCAATAGAAGTAAAAGTCACTTGGTAAACTTTGTGGTTATGGTCAGTGGCACAGGCCAATGTTTTCAAGGCACTGCGCACAATAGCCACACCAAGGCACCCGTTTTGTTACCTTGTTTATACCTGCAAGGTCATGCATAGTACATGTGCACTGTGATTGGGCACTCTGACCAGGGCTGACTCATGTGTTGATTCATAGAAGTTAAAGTCACTTGGTTCACTTTGTGGTCATGGTTACTTGCACAGGCCAACTTTGTCAAGGCATTGCGCACAATAGCCACACCGAGCCACCAGTATTCTAAAATTTTTGCACCTGCAAGATCATAGTACATGTGCACTGTGATTGGGCACTCTGACCGTTCCTGACGCGTGTTACAATCGCAGAAGTTAAAGTCACTTGGATAATCTTGTGGTCATGGTCAGTGGCGCATGCCAACGTTTTCAAGGCATTGCCCACAATATCCATGCCAAGCCACCGGGTTTTTACCTTGTTCATACCAGCAAGGTCATGCATAGTACATGTGCACTGTGATTGGGCACTCTGACCGTGGCTGACTCGTGCCATGATTCATAGACGTTTAAGGTACTTAGATAAATTTGTGGTCATGGTCAGTTGCATATGCCAACTTTTTCAAGGCATTGCGCACAATAGCCACGCCAAGCCACTGGGTTTTTACCTTGTTTATGCCTGCAAGGTGATGCATATTACACGTGCACTATGATTGGGCACTCTGACCGTGGCTGACTCGTGTCATGATTCATAGCCATTTAAGGTACTTGGATAAACTTGTGGTCATGGTCAGTTGCACAGGCCAACTTTGTCAAGGCATTGTGCACAATAGCCACACTGAGCCACCAATATTTTACCTTGTTTATACCTGCAAGTTCATGCATAGTACACGTGCACTTTGATTGGGCACTCTGACTGCGGCTGACTCGTGTCATGATTAATAGAAGTTAAAGTCACTTGGTTAACTTTGTGGTCATGGTCAGTGGCACATGCCAACTTTGTCAAGGCATTGCGCACAATAGCCGCACTGAGCTACCATTATTTTACCTTGAATATAACTGCAAGTTTAAGCCTAGCACACGTGCACTGTGATTGGGCACTCTGACCGTGGCTGACGCGTGTTACAATTCGTATAATTTAAAGGCACTTGGATAAGTTTGTGGTCATGGTCAGTGGCACATGCCAACTTTGTCAAGGCATCGCGCACAATAGCCGCACTGAGCCACCAGTATTTTACCTTGTTTAAACCTGCAAGGTCATGCATAGTACATGTGCACTGTGATTGGGCACTCTGACCATGGCTGACTCGTGGTACGATTCGTGGAAGTTAAAGTCACTTGGATACGTTTGTGGTCATGGTCAGTGGCACATGCCAACTTTGTCAAGGCATCGTGCACAATAGCCGCACTGAGCCACAATTGTTTTACCTTTCTTATACCTGCAAGTTTATGCCTAGCACACGTGCACTGTGATTGAGCACTCTGACCGTGGCTGACGCGTGTCATGATTCATAGAAGTTAAAATCACTTGGATACATTTGTGGTCATGGTCAGTGGCACATGCCAACTTTGTCAGGGCATCGCGCACAAAAGCCACACCGAGCCACCAGTATTCTACCTTGTTTGCACCTGCAAGATCATCCCTAGTACATCTGCACTGTGATTGGACACTCTGACCGTGGCTGACTCGTGTTACGATCAATAGAAGTACAAGTCACTCGGATAAATTTGTGGTCATGGTCAGTTGCACAGTCCAACTTTGTCAAGGAATTGCGCACAATAGCCAAACCAAGCCACCGGTTTTTTACCTTTTGTATACCTGCAAGGTCGTGCACATAACACGTGCACTGTGATTGGGCACTCTGACCGTGGCTGACTCGTGTCATGATTCGTAAAAGATAAAGTCCCTTGGATACGTTTGTGGTCATGGTCAGTGGCACATGCCAACTTTGTCAAGGCATTGCGTACAATAGCCGCACATAGCCACCAGTGTTTAACCTTGTTTATACCTGCAATTTTATTTCTAGCACACGTGCACTGTTATTGGGCACTCTGACTGTGGCTGACATATGTGATGATTCATAGAAGTTAAAGTCACTTGGTTCACTTTGTGGTCATGGTCAGTTGCACAGGCCAACTTTGTCAAGGCATTGCCCACAATAGCCACACCAAGCCACCGGGTTATTACCTTGTTTATACCTGCAAGGCCATGCATATTAGATGTGCACTGTGATTGGGCACTCTGACCGTGGCTGACTCATGTGATGATTCATAGAAGTTAATGTCACTTGGTTACGTTTGTGTTCATGGTCAGTGGCACATGCCAACTTTGTCAAGGCATCACGCACAATAGCCGCACTGAGCCACCAGTGTTTTACCTTGCTTATGCCTGCAAGTTTATGCCTAGCACACGTGCACTGTGATTGGGCACTCTGACCGTGGCTGACGCGTGTCATGATTCATAGAAGTTAAAATCACTTGGATACGTTTTTGGTCATGGTCAGTGGTACATGCCAACTTTGTCAGGGCATCGCGCACAATAGCCGCACTGCGCCACCAGTGTTTTATCTTGCTTATACCTGCAAGTTTATGCCTAGCACATGTGCACTGTGATTGGGCACTCTGACTGTGGCTGACTCATGTGATGATTCATAGAAGTTAAAGTCACTTGGTGAACTTTGTGGTCATGGTCAGTTGCACATGCAAACTTTATCAAGGCATTGCGCACAATAGCCGCACTGAGCCACCAGTATTTTACCTTGCTTATACGTGCAAGTTTATGCCTAGCACACATGCACTGTGATTGGGCACTCTTACCGTAGCTGACGCGTGTTACAATTCGTAGAAGTTACATTCACTTGGATACGTTTGTGGTCATGGTTAGTGGCACAGGCCAACTTTGTTGGGATGGAAGTTGGGCTGAATGTTGGGATGGATGTTGGGTTGGAAGCTGGGTTGAAATTTGGGATGGAAGTTGGCTTGGAAGTTGGGTTGGAAGTTGGGTTGGAAGTTGGGCTGGACGTTGAGCTGGAAGTTGGGTTGGAAGTTGGGTTGGGATTTGGGTTGGAAGTTGGGATGTAAGTTGGGTTGGACGCTGGGTTGGAAGTTGGGTTGGAAGTTAAGTTGGAAGTTGAGTTCGAAGTTGGGATAGACGTTGGGATGGAAATTGGGTTGGAAGTTTGGTTGGAAGTTAGGTTGGAAGTTGGGTTAGAAGTTGGGTTCGCAGTTGGGTTGGAAGTTGGGATGGAAGTTAAGTTGAAAGTTGAGTTCAAAGTTGGGATGGAATTTGGGATGGAAGTTGGGTTGGAAGTTTGGTTGGAAGTTTGGTTGGAGGTTGGGTTGGAAGTTGGGTTGGAAGTTGGGTTGGATGTTGGGTTGGAAGTTGGGTTGGACGTTGGGTTGGGAATTGGGTTGGAAGTTGGGTTGAAAGTTGGGTTGGAAGCTGAGTTGGAAGTTGGGATGGAAGTTGGGATGGAAGTTGGGTTGGAAATTGGGATGGAAGTTGGGCTGGAAGTTGGGTTGGAAATTGGGTTGGAAGTTGGGTTCGAAGTTGGGTTGGAAGTTGGGTTGGAAGTCGGGTTGAAAGTTGGGTTGGAAGTTGGGTTGGAAAATGGGTTGGAAGTTGGGTTGGAAGTTGGGTCGGAAGTTGCGTTGGAAGTTGGGTTGGAAGTTGGGTTGGACGTTGGGTTGGAAGATGGGTTGGAAGTTGGGTTGGAAGTTGGGTCGGAAGTTGCGTTGGAAGTTGGGTTGGAAGTTGGGTTGGACGTTGGGTTGGAAGATGGGTTGGAAGTTGGGTTGGAAGTTGGGTCGGAAGTTGCGTTGGAAGTTGGGTTGGAAGTTGGGTTGGACGTTGGGTTGGAAGATGGGTTGGAAGTTGGGTTGGAAGTTGGGTCGGAAGTTGCGTTGGAAGTTGGGTTGGAAGTTGGGTTGGACGTTGGGTTGGAAGATGGGTTGGAAGTTGGGTTGGAAGTTGGGTCGGAAGTTGCGTTGGAAGTTGGGTTGGAAGTTGGGTTGGACGTTGGGTTGGAAGATGGGTTGGAAGTTGGGTTGGAAGTTGGGTCGGAAGTTGCGTTGGAAGTTGGGTTGGAAGTTGGGTTGGACGTTGGGTTGGAAGATGGGTTGGAAGTTGGGTTGGAAGTTGGGTCGGAAGTTGCGTTGGAAGTTGGGTTGGAAGTTGGGTTGGACGTTGGGTTGGAAGATGGGTTGGAAGTTGGGTTGGAAGTTGGGTCGGAAGTTGCGTTGGAAGTTGGGTTGGAAGTTGGGTTGGACGTTGGGTTGGAAGATGGGTTGGAAGTTGGGTTGGAAGTTGGGTCGGAAGTTGCGTTGGAAGTTGGGTTGGAAGTTGGGTTGGACGTTGGGTTGGAAGATGGGTTGGAAGTTGGGTTGGAAGTTGGGTCGGAAGTTGCGTTGGAAGTTGGGTTGGAAGTTGGGTTGGACGTTGGGTTGGAAGATGGGTTGGAAGTTGGGTTGGAAGTTGGGTCGGAAGTTGCGTTGGAAGTTGGGTTGGAAGTTGGGTTGGACGTTGGGTTGGAAGATGGGTTGGAAGTTGGGTTGGAAGTTGGGTCGGAAGTTGCGTTGGAAGTTGGGTTGGAAGTTGGGTTGGACGTTGGGTTGGAAGATGGGTTGGAAGTTGGGTTGGAAGTTGGGTCGGAAGTTGCGTTGGAAGTTGGGTTGGAAGTTGGGTTGGACGTTGGGTTGGAAGATGGGTTGGAAGTTGGGTTGGAAGTTGGGTCGGAAGTTGCGTTGGAAGTTGGGTTGGAAGTTGGGTTGGACGTTGGGTTGGAAGATGGGTTGGAAGTTGGGTTGGAAGTTGGGTCGGAAGTTGCGTTGGAAGTTGGGTTGGAAGTTGGGTTGGACGTTGGGTTGGAAGATGGGTTGGAAGTTGGGTTGGAAGTTGGGTCGGAAGTTGCGTTGGAAGTTGGGTTGGAAGTTGGGTTGGACGTTGGGTTGGAAGATGGGTTGGAAGTTGGGTTGGAAGTTGGGTCGGAAGTTGCGTTGGAAGTTGGGTTGGAAGTTGGGTTGGACGTTGGGTTGGAAGATGGGTTGGAAGTTGGGTTGGAAGTTGGGTCGGAAGTTGCGTTGGAAGTTGGGTTGGAAGTTGGGTTGGACGTTGGGTTGGAAGATGGGTTGGAAGTTGGGTTGGAAGTTGGGTCGGAAGTTGCGTTGGAAGTTGGGTTGGAAGTTGGGTTGGACGTTGGGTTGGAAGATGGGTTGGAAGTTGGGTTGGAAGTTGGGTCGGAAGTTGCGTTGGAAGTTGGGTTGGAAGTTGGGTTGGACGTTGGGTTGGAAGATGGGTTGGAAGTTGGGTTGGAAGTTGGGTCGGAAGTTGCGTTGGAAGTTGGGTTGGAAGTTGGGTTGGACGTTGGGTTGGAAGATGGGTTGGAAGTTGGGTTGGAAGTTGGGTCGGAAGTTGCGTTGGAAGTTGGGTTGGAAGTTGGGTTGGACGTTGGGTTGGAAGATGGGTTGGAAGTTGGGTTGGAAGTTGGGTCGGAAGTTGCGTTGGAAGTTGGGTTGGAAGTTGGGTTGGACGTTGGGTTGGAAGATGGGTTGGAAGTTGGGTTGGAAGTTGGGTCGGAAGTTGCGTTGGAAGTTGGGTTGGAAGTTGGGTTGGACGTTGGGTTGGAAGATGGGTTGGAAGTTGGGTTGGAAGTTGGGTCGGAAGTTGCGTTGGAAGTTGGGTTGGAAGTTGGGTTGGACGTTGGGTTGGAAGATGGGTTGGAAGTTGGGTTGGAAGTTGGGTCGGAAGTTGCGTTGGAAGTTGGGTTGGAAGTTGGGTTGGACGTTGGGTTGGAAGATGGGTTGGAAGTTGGGTTGGAAGTTGGGTCGGAAGTTGCGTTGGAAGTTGGGTTGGAAGTTGGGTTGGACGTTGGGTTGGAAGATGGGTTGGAAGTTGGGTTGGAAGTTGGGTCGGAAGTTGCGTTGGAAGTTGGGTTGGAAGTTGGGTTGGACGTTGGGTTGGAAGATGGGTTGGAAGTTGGGTTGGAAGTTGGGTCGGAAGTTGCGTTGGAAGTTGGGTTGGAAGTTGGGTTGGACGTTGGGTTGGAAGATGGGTTGGAAGTTGGGTTGGAAGTTGGGTCGGAAGTTGCGTTGGAAGTTGGGTTGGAAGTTGGGTTGGACGTTGGGTTGGAAGATGGGTTGGAAGTTGGGTTGGAAGTTGGGTCGGAAGTTGCGTTGGAAGTTGGGTTGGAAGTTGGGTTGGACGTTGGGTTGGAAGATGGGTTGGAAGTTGGGTTGGAAGTTGGGTCGGAAGTTGCGTTGGAAGTTGGGTTGGAAGTTGGGTTGGACGTTGGGTTGGAAGATGGGTTGGAAGTTGGGTTGGAAGTTGGGTCGGAAGTTGCGTTGGAAGTTGGGTTGGAAGTTGGGTTGGACGTTGGGTTGGAAGATGGGTTGGAAGTTGGGTTGGAAGTTGGGTCGGAAGTTGCGTTGGAAGTTGGGTTGGAAGTTGGGTTGGACGTTGGGTTGGAAGATGGGTTGGAAGTTGGGTTGGAAGTTGGGTCGGAAGTTGCGTTGGAAGTTGGGTTGGAAGTTGGGTTGGACGTTGGGTTGGAAGATGGGTTGGAAGTTGGGTTGGAAGTTGGGTCGGAAGTTGCGTTGGAAGTTGGGTTGGAAGTTGGGTTGGACGTTGGGTTGGAAGATGGGTTGGAAGTTGGGTTGGAAGTTGGGTCGGAAGTTGCGTTGGAAGTTGGGTTGGAAGTTGGGTTGGACGTTGGGTTGGAAGATGGGTTGGAAGTTGGGTTGGAAGTTGGGTCGGAAGTTGCGTTGGAAGTTGGGTTGGAAGTTGGGTTGGACGTTGGGTTGGAAGATGGGTTGGAAGTTGGGTTGGAAGTTGGGTCGGAAGTTGCGTTGGAAGTTGGGTTGGAAGTTGGGTTGGACGTTGGGTTGGAAGATGGGTTGGAAGTTGGGTTGGAAGTTGGGTCGGAAGTTGCGTTGGAAGTTGGGTTGGAAGTTGGGTTGGACGTTGGGTTGGAAGATGGGTTGGAAGTTGGGTTGGAAGTTGGGTCGGAAGTTGCGTTGGAAGTTGGGTTGGAAGTTGGGTTGGAAATTGGCTTGGAAGTTGGTTTCAAAGTTGGGTTGGAAGTTGGGTTGGAAGTAGGGTTGGAATTTGGGATGGAAGTTGGGTTGGAAGTTGGGTTGGAAGTTGGGTTGGAAGTTGGGATAGAAGTTGAGTTGGAAGTTAGGATGGAAGTTGGCATGGAAGTTGGGTTGGAAGTTGGGTTGGAAGTTGGGTTGGAAGTTGAGTTTGAAGTTGGGATGGAAGTTTGGATGGAGGTTGGGTTGGAAGTTGGGATGGAAGTTGGGATAGAAGTTTGGTTGGAAGCTGGGTTGGAAGTTGGGTTGGAAGTTGGATTGGAAGTTGGGTTGGAGATTGGGTTGGAAGATGGGTTGGAAGTTGGGTTGGAAGTCTGGGTGGAAGTTGGGTTGGAGGTTGGGTCGGAAGTTGGGTTGGAGGTTGAGTTTGAAGTTGGGATGGAAGTTGGGATGGAAGTTGGGTTGGAAGTTGGAATGGAAGATGGGATAGAAGTTGGGTTGGAAGTTGGGTTGGAAGTTCGGTTGGAAGTTGGGTTAGAAGTTGGGTTGGAAGTTGGGATGGAAGCTGGGATGGAAGTTGGGATGGAAGTTGGGTTCAAAGTTGGATTGGAAGTTGGGTTGGAAGTTGGGTTGGAAGTTGGGTTGGAATTTGGGATGGAATTTGGGTTGCAAGTTGGGCTGGAAATTGGGTTGGAAGATGGGTTGGAAGTTGGGATGGAAGTTGAGTTTGAAGTTGGGACAGACGTCGGGATGGAAGTTGGGTTGGAGGTTGGGTTGGAAGTTGGGTTGAAAGTTGGGTTTGAAGTTGGGTTGGAAGTTGGGATGGAAGTTGTGTTGGAAGTTGGGATGGAAGTTGGGATGGAAGTTGGGTTGGATGTTGGGTTCAAAGTTGGGTTGGAAGTTGGGTTGGAAGTTGGGTTGGAAGTTGGGTTGGAAGTTCGGTAGGAAGTTGGGTTGGAAGTTGGGTTGGAAGCTGGGCTGTATGCTGGGTGTGAAGTTGGGTTGGAAGTTGGGTTAGAAGTTGGCTTGGAAGTTGGGTTGGAAGTTGGGTTGGACGTTGGGTTGGAAGTTGGGTTGGAAATTGGGCTGGAAGTTGGTTTCGAAGTTGGGTTGGAAGTTGGGTTGGAAGTCGGGTTGGAAGTTGGGTTGGACGTTGGGTTGGAAGTTGGGTTGGAAATTGGGCTGGAAGTTGGTTTCGAAGTTGGGTTGGAAGTTGGGTTGGAAGTCGGGTTGGAAGTTGGGTTGGACGTTGGGTTGGAAGTTGGGTTGGAAATTGGGCTGGAAGTTGGTTTCGAAGTTGGGTTGGAAGTTGGGTTGGAAGTCGGGTTGGAAGTTGGGTTGGACGTTGGGTTGGAAGTTGGGTTGGAAGTTGGGATGGAAGTTGGGATGGAAGTTGGGTTCAAAGTTGGGTTGGAAGTTGGGTTGGAAGTTGGGTTGGAAGTTGGGGTGGAAATTGGGTTGGAAGTTGGTTTGGAAGTTGGGTTGGAAGTTGGGCTGGAAGTTAGGTAGGAAGTTGGGGTGGAAGTTAGGTTGGAAGTTTGATTGGAAGTTGAGTTCGAAGTTGGGATGGAAGTTGGGATGGAAGTTGGGTTAGAAGTTTGGTTGGAAGTTGGGATGGAAGTTGGATTGGAAGTTGGGTTGGAAGTTGGGTTGGAAGTTGATTTCGAAGTTGGGATGGAAGTTGGGATGGAAGTTGGGTTGGAAGTTGGGTTGGGAGTTGGGTTGGGAGTTGGGTTGGACCTTGGGATGGAAATTGGGTTGGAAGTTGGGTTGGAAGATGGGCTGGAAGTTGGGTTGGAAGTTGGGTTGGAAGTTGGGTCGGAAGCTGGGTTGGAAGTTGGGTTGGAAGTTGAGTTCGAAGTTGGGATGGAAGTAGGGATGGAAGTTGGGTTGGAATTTGGGTTCAAAGTTGGGTTGGAAGTTGGGGTGGAAGTTGGGTTGGAAGTTGGGGTGGAAGTTGGGTTGGAAGTTGGGGTGGAAGTTGGGTTGGAAGTTGGGGTGGAAGTTGGGTTGGAAGTTGGGGTGGAAGTTGGGTTGGAAGTTGGGGTGGAAGTTGGGTTGGAAGTTGGGGTGGAAGTTGGGTTGGAAGTTGGGGTGGAAGTTGGGTTGGAAGTTGGGGTGGAAGTTGGGTTGGAAGTTGGGGTGGAAGTTGGGTTGGAAGTTGGGGTGGAAGTTGGGTTGGAAGTTGGGGTGGAAGTTGGGTTGGAAGTTGGGGTGGAAGTTGGGTTGGAAGTTGGGGTGGAAGTTGGGTTGGAAGTTGGGGTGGAAGTTGGGTTGGAAGTTGGGGTGGAAGTTGGGTTGGAAGTTGGGGTGGAAGTTGGGTTGGAAGTTGGGGTGGAAGTTGGGTTGGAAGTTGGGGTGGAAGTTGGGTTGGAAGTTGGGGTGGAAGTTGGGTTGGAAGTTGGGGTGGAAGTTGGGTTGGAAGTTGGGGTGGAAGTTGGGTTGGAAGTTGGGGTGGAAGTTGGGTTGGAAGTTGGGGTGGAAGTTGGGTTGGAAGTTGGGGTGGAAGTTGGGTTGGAAGTTGGGGTGGAAGTTGGGTTGGAAGTTGGGGTGGAAGTTGGGTTGGAAGTTGGGGTGGAAGTTGGGTTGGAAGTTGGGGTGGAAGTTGGGTTGGAAGTTGGGGTGGAAGTTGGGTTGGAAGTTGGGGTGGAAGTTGGGTTGGAAGTTGGGGTGGAAGTTGGGTTGGAAGTTGGGGTGGAAGTTGGGTTGGAAGTTGGGGTGGAAGTTGGGTTGGAAGTTGGGGTGGAAGTTGGGTTGGAAGTTGGGGTGGAAGTTGGGTTGGAAGTTGGGGTGGAAGTTGGGTTGGAAGTTGGGGTGGAAGTTGGGTTGGAAGTTGGGGTGGAAGTTGGGTTGGAAGTTGGGGTGGAAGTTGGGTTGGAAGTTGGGGTGGAAGTTGGGTTGGAAGTTGGGGTGGAAGTTGGGTTGGAAGTTGGGGTGGAAGTTGGGTTGGAAGTTGGGGTGGAAGTTGGGTTGGAAGTTGGGGTGGAAGTTGGGTTGGAAGTTGGGGTGGAAGTTGGGTTGGAAGTTGGGGTGGAAGTTGGGTTGGAAGTTGGGGTGGAAGTTGGGTTGGAAGTTGGGGTGGAAGTTGGGTTGGAAGTTGGGGTGGAAGTTGGGTTGGAAGTTGGGGTGGAAGTTGGGTTGGAAGTTGGGGTGGAAGTTGGGTTGGAAGTTGGGGTGGAAGTTGGGTTGGAAGTTGGGGTGGAAGTTGGGTTGGAAGTTGGGGTGGAAGTTGGGTTGGAAGTTGGGGTGGAAGTTGGGTTGGAAGTTGGGGTGGAAGTTGGGTTGGAAGTTGGGGTGGAAGTTGGGTTGGAAGTTGGGGTGGAAGTTGGGTTGGAAGTTGGGTTGGAAGTTGGGATGGAAGTTGGGTTGGAAGTTGGAATGGAAGTTGGCTTGGAATTTGGGTTGGATGTTGGGTTGGAAGTTCGGTTGGAAGTTCGGTTGGAAGTTGGGTTGGAAGTTGGGATGGAAGTTGGGTTGGAAGTTGGGATGGAAGTTGGGATGGATGTTGGGTTGAAAGTTGGGTTAAAAGTTGGGTTGGAAGTTCGGTTGGAAGTTGGGTTGGAAGTTGGGTTGGAAGTTGGGTTGCAAGCTGGGTTGGAAGTTGGGTTGGAAGTTGAGTTGGAAGTTGGGATGGAAGTTGAGTTGGAAGTTGGGACAGACGTCCGGATGGAAGTTGGGTTGGAGGTTGGGTTGGAAGTTTGGGTTGGAAGTTGGTCTGGAAGTTGGGTTGGAGGTTGGGTTGGAAGTTGGGTTGGAAGTTGGGTTAAACCTGGGTTGGAAGTTGGGTTAGAATTTGGGTTGGAAGTTGGATTGGAAGTTGGGGTGGAAGTTTGGTTGGAAGTTGGGTTGGAAGTTAGATTGGATGTTGGGTTGGAAGTTGGGTTGGAAGTTGGGATGGAAGTTGGGATGGAAGTTGGGTTGAAAGTTGGGTTGGAAGTTGGGTTGGAAGTTGGGTTGGAAGTTGGGATGGAAGTTGGGTTGCAAGTTGGGTTGGAAGTTGGGTTGGAAGTTGAGTTGGAAGTTGCGATGGAAATTGAGTTGGAAGTTGGGACAGACGTCCGGATGGAAGTTGGGTTGGAGGTTGGGTTGGAAGTTGGTTGGAAGTTGGTCTGAAGTTTGTGTTGGAAAATGGGTTGGAAGTTGGGTTGGAAGTTGGGTTAAAACTGGGTTGGAAGTTGGGTAAGAATTTGGGTTGGAAGTTGGATTGGAAGTTGTGGTGGAAGCTGGGTTAGAAGTTGCGTTGGAAGTTGGGTTGGAAGTTGGGTTGGAAGTTGAGTTCGAAGTTGGGATGGAAGTTGGGATGGAAGTTGGGTTGGAAGCTGGGTTGGAAGTTGGGTTGGAAGATGGGTTGGAAGTTGGGTTGGAAGTT